>WBNM01012119.1:0-16075 GCA_013399055.1 Ramphastos sulfuratus
GGCAAGGGTAGAGTCTTGCATCTTGGAAAAAACAGCCCCAGGTACCAGTATAGGCTGAGGACTGACCTGTTGGAAGGCAGTGAAAAGGATCTGGGGGTCCTAGTGGATGGGAGGTTGACCATAAGCCAGCAGCGTGCTCTGGTGGGCAGGAGCCCATTCTGGGGTGTATTAGAAGGCCTGTGGTTAGTAGGTCCAGAGAGGTTCTCATCCCCCTCTACTCTGTTCCAGTGAGGTCAGGTCTGGAGTACTGTGTCCAGTTCTGGGCCTCTCAGTTCAAGGAGGACCTCAGGAAACCACTTGCAAGAGTTCAGCACAGAGCCACAAAGATGAAGGGAATGGAACATCTCTCTTATGGAGGAGAGACTGAGGGAGCTTGGAGAGGAGCCACCTGAGGGTTGACCTCATTCATGTTTATAAATATGTAAAGGATGAGTGCCAGGCTGGAGCCAGGCTCTGCTTGGTGATGCCCAATGACAGGACAAGGGGCAATGGGTGGAAGCTGAGGCATAGGAAGTTTAATAGAAACATGAGGAGGAATTTTTTCCCTGTGAGGGTGCCAGAACACTGGAACAGGCTGCCCAGGGGGGTTGTGGAGTATCCTTCTGTGGGGACTTCAAGACATGCCTGGACATGTTCCTATGTGATCTGGTATAGGTGATCCTGCTCTGGCAGGGAGATTGGACTGGGTAATCTTTCAAGGTCTCTTCCAGCCCCTGACATTCTGTGATTCTGTGTCCTGTACAGCTGTTCCATACACACTGCACATGCAATGGAACAACTGTTGGCCAAACTACATTTTATGCACAGTCACCAAAATAAAATCGGCCAAAATAACTGCCACTTTGCTCCTGACTTGGTTTGCATCACATTCTTACAGATGTCTTGCAATTACTTCTCTAATAACCTCCTATTGTGCCAATAATATTATTGTAATGACAAAAGGTGGACTTTGTGAATTACAGAGGGATAACCAAGCAATTATGAGGTAAGCAAACAAGAAAATTGACTACAGGGAAGGAAACAAAACACAATATAGATAATAATTAATGTATTTTCTCTTTGATAGCATAAGTTACTACTCTTCCTTTGCTCATAAAATATTCTCTCCAGTTTTGTTCCTTCATACATAATATCCTAACAGTCTGTTTATGGAAGAAATAACTCAGCTGACATTGCAACTGCCAACTTCTTCTAAAAATGTCTATAAAACACATATTTGCATAACTCAGTGTGGTTTTAGGTGCAAAACATTACAGCTTCTGACTGAAAAATACCTAACAAAGGCTTCAGCCCATCCTTACCCAAGACAATGCCTTTGGTGAGTTTGAAATATAAGCAAAAGGCAATAATGTTATAAACTGAAGCATGGACTTTTCAAAAGATGTTCTGTGACAAATACAAGTGCAAATAAAAGAATAGAGGGAATTTTCTTATTGTCCTAGCTTGTCAGAATGTCTCATTGAGCTGAGGAGCCTGTTGCTATAGATGACATGCAGATGGAGTAAGAAGTGGACATTATCTTGTCTCTCCTCAAGCAAAGCACACTCCACAAAGAGCTGCATGGGATCATTCAGCAGATCAAGAGAGGCAATTCTGCCACTTTGCTCTGCTCTGATATGACCTCACCTGAGTGTTGTGATGAGTTCCTGCTGTCCTCAGCACAAAAAGGACCTGATGGGTCTCAGGCTGCATGGACCTGTGAACATCCAGATGATACAGCTTATCTCTTACAACACACAGACATGAAATTGTAGAATTTGTTTCCCTCTCTTTTCTAGTTCTTTTTAGATTGCCTTTGTCATTTGTGAAAGGTTAGTGCTGCTCCCACTGATTCCCACTCAGGGAACCTGTGTTGGATCTGCTGCAGAGCTCCCAGCAGAACAGTTCACAAACGTGTGGCATTTGTCACTTACAATTCAGCCATCTCTTGCCTTACCCACCCATCAAGGGAAGCTGCACAAAACACCCCAACACCTACCTTCCACTCCCTTCTTAACTTTCATGCCAGAACTATTGGGATTTACCATCTAAAGACACCACCCACTTAATTCACAAAGAAGATGAAACAGGAATCATCTTCAGGAAACAGCACTACTGTCTCCTCCCCTAGATGAAATCATACAAAGCCAGTAATGGTTTCATTTTCTATAAATTACATCTAGACTTTTTTGAACCTACAATGATTTAATTGCCTGTAAACTATATCTAAACCTTTTGAACTGCTTTCACATTATCATGTAGCAGCTCCAAGATTTTGTTGGGTTTGGACTTTTGATATTACAAGCACACAGAATGCATTTGCATGAAATTCAGTGAGGACAAGTGCAGAGCCCTGCATTTGGGGAGGAATAAAAACAGGCACCAGTACAGGTTGGGGGCTGCCCTGCTGGAGAGCAGCTCAGTGGAGAAAGACCTTGGAGTGTTAGTGGACAGCAAGTTCTGCATGGGCTGGTAATGTGCCCTTGTGGCCAAGGGAGTTAATGGCATCCTGCAGGGGGCATCAGGAAAAGTGTGTCCAGCAGGTCTAGGGAGGTTCTTCTCCCCCTCTCCTCTGCCCTAGGGAGACCACACCTGGAATACTGTGTCCAGTTTTGGGCTCCCCAATTCAGGAGAGACAGGGAGCTGCTGGAGAGAGTCCAGTGGAGAGCCATGAAGAGACACTGAGAGCCCTGGGGCTGTTTAGTCTGGAGAAGAGAAGGCTGAGAGGAGATCTGATCAATGTGTACAAGTATCAGAGGGGTGGGTGTCAAGTGGCTGGGGCCAATCTCGTTTTGGTGGTCAGCAGCAATAACACAAGGAGCAACAGCTACAAACTGGAACAGAGAAGGTTTCACCTCAACATGAGGAGAAACTTCTTTACAACGAGGGTGACAGCACTGGAGCAGGCTACCCAGAGAGGTTATGCAGTCTTCTCTGGAGACTTTCCAAACCCACCTACTACTCTGGGGGGATCCTGCTTTTGGCAGGGGGGTTGGACTGGATCATCTCCGAAGGTCCCTTCCAATCTCTTAAGGTTCTGTGATATGTTATTTTGTACCTACTCCTGCTAAGTAATCAACTGTAGCACCTTTATATTCCTTCTTCGTTAATAAAAGCATTATTAGTGCATTTATGATTAATGCAAACAAGCAATACTAGCTAAATAAAGAGACTGCTTAAAATGCAACCAGGTTTCTGTCCTATAAAATATTCAGGACAAAAAAAAAAATTAGTGTCAATGATGTCCAAAGACCCACCTTGGACTTCATTGAATCTGGAGCCATCAAATAATTGAGATAATTCCATCTATTAAATGTGGCTTCTTATGAACTGTAGATGTAGATGACCATATAGCAAAAGGCAAAGCTGAACCTGAAGCTGCAGGGAGTAGAAAAGCCTTTCCTTCTCCCTGTTTTGCAAAAGTGGGGCACCAGTCACAGAGAAAGACTGCCCACAGTAAGAGTTTTTACATGCCTTCTCCCTCTGACCATTGAGTACTAATAGAAAATTGCAGAGGCAAGTCAGAGAAGGCCCAGCACACAAAAATTAGCAAAGCTGACAATTCTCCTTGGCTGAGAGGATGCTCAGTCGTTTGGCTCAAACTGGTCCTTCCCCTACAGTAGTTTTGTCTCTGCCTTTCTCAATATCCATATCAGTATCTTCTAAATATCCATATCAGTGCCTTTTCTTCATTTCTGCCTCTTACTAGTCCTACAGACAGAGCTGCATGGCCTATTTGGAGAGGAAGGAAAGAAGTGTGTGGCCATGAGGCTGCTTCCCAGCATCCTCAAAAGCATTCACAGCACTGCAAAGTGCTAACAAGGTCACCACTGCCATATCAGACCTAATCCACCAGAAAGCACACCAAACCCTCACTCCATGCTTCCAGCATGAAATTATGGAGCTCATGTAACATTTGCTGCCATCACATTGTTCACACTACTGTTTTGTGTTGTGCCTTATCATTAACCCTGTTGATTCAGAACATGAGCTCTCTGAAGTTGGGACCATCTGCTATTCTGTTTGCAGAGAGCCCAGCACAATAAGGTCTTGTTCTGGGTTGACACACACACAACAACACAAACACCCAATAATAAAATAGATAGCTTTATCTCGCCACTTGACAAAAATCTTTTATGCCTAGTGGACATTTTGTTTTCCCTTTGGTTTTGAATATTCATATGACAGCAAAAAGACAGGGACATCCTTTAGGTATACAAACAAATTCAGGTTATCCTCAAACTTTTATGCTGTCCACTCTTATTTCATTTTGCATTTATGCAATAAATAAGTTTTCTTATACAGGCTGACTACAGCAGTATGAGATCCTTCCCTCCACTTTTACACACAAAGCTGGAGACCTACCTAAAACACACAGAGCCCACAAAAGAAAAACAGTGACAAGAGTAATTAGTTAGAGCATAAGTTTAGACAATAATATAATTTTGCTAATTGCTCACAGCTTGAGGCCCTTTTTTTTTAGGGCAGTGGACAGCAGTGTGCATTTAATCCCCATAATAAACAGTAATGGGATACATCATTAACCTTATTTTATTCTTTCCTAATTTTTATGATGACAACAACAAAGATCATTAACCTCTCTTCTGTTTCAAATGGCTGATTACATGTTAGTTAGATAAATATAATAAAATTTATTCAATATCACTTTGTTCAGTTAGATTCCCTCTCAGGAGGGGAATTTCTCCTAATGTTATATTAATACCAGTTCACTCAACAAGTGTCAAAACATCAGTGCTAACATGAAAAAGATCCATTGCCACACTCAGTCCTTAAACAAATCTGTTTAATCTTCATTATTTGACATAAAGCTCCTTTAAAAAGATGTTTTCTGCTAAAATATATATTGAATACATTCAACATTTTCCTTTTGAGCATTTTTTAACTTTCTGGTTTCAAACATCATTTAGATTCTGGTATTTATGGATGAAATTTTTTGTTTCAGTTTTGTATTTCCTACTTTCATTAAAAAGGAAAGAGCAAAATCCACTTCTGTCAGTGAAGGTAAGATGAGTTAAGAGGAGGAAAAAGAAAGATACTGCTGAGAAGAATCAATTTTACATAAGTGTCCTAAGAAGCAACAGAGTAACATGAGTGAAGCCACATAACCAACATGTTGAAACCATTACTATGCCTTATAAACAATAAAATATGAAGATGGTGATAAAGTGACAAGCAAAAAGTTGGCTTTGAGCATCAAGCTCGGCTCCTGGCTTGCTTAATCAGTTAAAAGTTCAATAATGAAGAGCACCTTACCTTTTCATTATGGTTACTCACCTAAAGAGTAGGAAGATGTGAGATAAAACAGGGATACAATTCAGTTAATTTTGGGAGTTTTTTAAAAAAGATACTAAATATAGGAATTGTGAAGATGAATGATGAAAGTGGTGGACTCCAAGTCTTTCCTTTCTTTATGTATGAGCATTGCAAGGCAGATCATCTGTTAGAGTGATGTCACATACAGATCGATACTCGGAGATTAGAAGGGAGCATCTGTGAAGCCTACACATTTAATACAAGGGTTTGGGCCATTACTTATTTAGAAATGATCCACCAGGAACATGTAACCATTTGTCATTTGAAGGCCAGAGAGAGTTCCCAAATGCTTAGATCCTTGGGAACATGCTGATGTTCAAGTCCTGTTTGATTTTTGATGAAAATCTGTTGGGTCTGTATGTGTTGCCTCTCGCCTTTAAATTAAATATATTGATTTTTTTTTCATACTCTTGTAAAACTTCTGTAGCATTTACTCCATATCAGGCACTACCAGTCCTCTTCAGCACAAATCCAGCATCCAGAAAGACAAAAGCAGTTATAAGAAGTCACAATAAAAAGCAGAGCATCGGGAATTACAAGTCTAGTATATTGACTACATTCTGCTCTTGTGATGAATGTTAAAGGCAGCACCTAAATGTGAGTTAAGCAATGAATTATGAAATAAAGATTTGCCCATTTTTCTACATTTCTTGAGTTTAAGAAGACTTGAAACACTTCAGTTTAAATTACACTGCAACTCCTGTAAAAACCCTTACTTTAAATGATTTAGAATATAGAGTAGGAAGGGCATTTCCAGTGTCTCACCACCCTCATGGTGAAGAACTTCTTCCTAACATCCAATCCAAATCTACCCACTTCTAGTTTTGCTCCATTCCTCCCAGTCCTATCACTACCTGACACCCTAAAAAGTCCCTCCCCAGCTTTCCTGTAGGCCCTCTTCAGATACTGGAAGGCCACAATAAGGTTCCCTCAGAGCCTTCTGTTCTGTAGACTGAACAGCCCCAACTCTCTCAGTCTGTCTCCATAGGAGAGCAGGTCCAATCCTCTGATCATCCTTGTGGCCCTTATCTGGACATGTTCCAGCACCTCCAGATCTTTCTTGTAACAGGGGCTCCAGAACTGGACAAAGTACTCTGGGTGGGGTCTCACCAGAGTGGGTAGAGGGGCAGAATCCCCTCCCTTGCCCTGCTGGCCACACTCCTCTTGATGCAGTCCAGGATCTGGTTGACTCTTTGAGCTGCAATTGTGGCTCATGTTGAGCTTCTCATCCACCAGCACCCCCAGTTCCTTGCCTCAGGACTGCTCAAACCAGTACTGCCCAACCTATATCGGCATTTGGGATTGCTCCGACCCAAATGCAGGACCTTGCACTTGGTCTTGTTAATTTAATACAACCCTGATCTCTATCCATCAACATTACTCATTATGAACATGACAACCCAAAGGCAACAAAGCCTTTACAGCTGGGATAATTTAATTAATCCCTCTTTCTTGTAAAAATACCTGTTGCAAATTTTTTTAAGCAAAGTAGAAGATTTGAATAGAAAGAAATTAGAAGTCTTCCTTAGGCTACAATGCTGTCAGAATGAAACACAGACATCACATACACATAAATTGGAAAATCCTTCCAATCAAGAACAGATATAGCCATCAAATTTTAAAACAAACTTACTGTAATAAAAACAATTAGCCTTAGTGCTGAGTATCACACCTTAAAACAAACTGATCCTTCACTGGATGGGGAATTGGACTAGGATATCTTTTGAGGTCCCTTCCAACCCCTAACATTCTGTGCTTAAATAATCCAGGGCACCCCCCAAAAAGGAGGTAATTAAGCATGAAGGGAACCTGTCCAAATAGCTCTCTGAATGAAGCAGTACTCATTAGTTTAGTTAGTGGCTGGGTATACATATCCCTGCACTTGCAAGCAGTAACTGGTTTTGCTTCTCTCCTAGTAAGTACAACTCTTTGGATTAGTTCTCTCAAGGAAATAAAGACAGTAAAGTGGATATGCCTATATGTAAGTGCAATTGGCTTTGTTTACACACAACCATCTGTCCTGGAACAGAGATGCACACAGAGCATTTAGACTATTTTTTTTTGCAGGAGTTATGGCATAAAGGGCCAGTTCCTCAAGAGCCAGACTCAACACCCATATCAAACCCAACTGTTTACATGATTCTTTCTGCAGAAGATACTGCACAGAAACATTGTCATTACAAAGCATTTCTTCAGGATCCTGTTTGCTCAGTTATTTCAAGACAATATATAATGATCACTAAATTTATTAGTCCAGTTTGGCATTAGGTGTGCTCTCCTTTATCTGCACTGCTCCACTCAGCAAGACGTGTTCTGGGTAAAGAATTCTTCTTTCTGCCTCTGCATTTCCTTTTCATTTACCTGGATGTGCCCTTTACATGTGTAACAAAGCTGACAAGCTGGTGCAACTGGATTGTCTATCCAGCCTAAGAAGTGTAGCCCTGGTTTCCAAAATAAGGGCAAATTAAAGGTAAGCACCATCTCTGCATGATCTTCCTATTGTAGAATAAAACAAAATACTGAGAAGGAAACTATGTACATCAATTACTGTAGAGGATTCAGGAATATTATGTAGCATTGACACCTTGGGTTGATTTTAAGGGGTGCATGCTTCATATTTAACAACAAATTTAGAGAACTACTATATTTATACTGATAAGGAAAAGCACTTGTGATAAAAAAAGCAGCTAGTGTTAGCAAAAGCTGCCTTATTTGATAAGAGATTGCATACCTGCTGAAGAGGGGAAAACACTGGATGTGAGTGGACACAAGTGGGGGAGTCACAGTAAGAAGATTCAGAAAATAACAATCAGGAAGTGCTCCACTTGTAGGACAGAAGGAGAGTTAGGGCTCATTAGGGGCATTATTATTACTGTTGTTGTTGTTATTTCTGCTCAGTTGAAGACTAGAACAAAACAAATCATACATTCCAGTCCTGTGAAAATACTGTAAGTCTCCCTGCTTACACAGCAGAAATAAAATGCTTCTTGGACTTTTGTTTGTTCAGTTTGTGTTAGATCATAGACTCACAAAACTGTCAGGGTTAGAAGGGACCTCAAGGATCATCCAGCTCTGACCTCCCTGTCATGGGCAGCAACACCTCACACTAGATCAGGTTGCTCAGAGCCACATCCAGCCTGACCTTAAAGACCTCTAGGGATGAGGCTTCCACCACCTCCCTGGGCAACCTGTTCCAGTGTCTCACCACCCTTATGGTGAAGAACTTCCTAAGGTCTAAAATCTGCCCTCCTTTAGCTTGGAGCACTCAGGTATTTTCAGTGAGATAGATTTTTTTTATTTGCCTACTCTTGATAAACTTTTACACAAACATTTGGCCTGAACAAATCACAGCTGCTGAGGCTCCATATTTTCTTTGTGGGTGATGAACCCCTCTGGATGCATTTCCCTAATGACAACCTCCCATGCATACCTTAGGAAGGATCAGTACACGATTATTCACCGTCTTTAAAAAAAATAAAATCTAAGTAGATTTATAGATCTGCTTGCCTATAATTCAATTCTTCCACTGTGTAATATTTTTAAACCTCTAGATACAGAACTATGTTGTGACATTCAGGGTGGATTATCTTTTTCATGCATAATATTAATCCTCCAGATTGACCTTTCTTTCTTAAAGGGCAGATATGGAAGACAGGAGACCCCAGTACCTTCTCAAGTGAAGACTGCTATTTTTAACTGCATTAATGGGTATGGAGTTAAATGGGAAGTTCATTGTCTTTTGTTTTCTCATGTAGGTTTACTGTATTTATAACATCCTCAGTTTTGTCATCTATGAGTTACCATACAATAATTTTCTTTGTACTTCCTATTTGCTTCATCACAGTTGCATCCCTACCTCAAGCACACTGGGGAGAGCTAGGATGTATTTTATAGGATGGATTTTTTAATAGACATTTATATACCAAGAAAGTTAAAGCTGGCTTGAGCTAGAAACTGAAAACTCTTCCCATGAAATTCCTCTGGAATTTTCCTGAAGTCTCAGCAAAATTAATTTTATTTTCAGCAGGGGTGAGCAATACAGAGAAGCACCTAAGGAGTCTTACATAGAACCCCCCAAAAGAGAGATTACAGTCACTGTCTAAATTATTTTCTGTTTTCTAAGGGGTTATTAACTTTGATTTTATGAACAGGATTCTAATTTATGAAATTTATCTAAATTTAAGTTCTACATATATTTTTATACCTAATTTATGTAATCATATAAAATATATAATTAGTATAAATGTAAATCTATAAAATTTATATATATAGAATATATATAAAATATTTTTTCTGGAAATTATGTGGTTTTCCTTCAAGTTCCCCATCAGTAACCTGTATTAATTCTCTGTGGACAGAGATCTACCTCATTATTTTCTTCAGAAGTCCTCAAAAATGGGAATGTTTCTAAACCAAAAACAAATTAAAGGGGTTAAAAATTATCACGTGGCAAGCAAAAACATTTTTATGTTCATGGTAGGAAAGCAAACACAAATGCCTCAACCACAAAGCAGGTAGGAAATACTGCTTATTAGAAAAATTTTTTAAGTCTGTAATTCTAAGAACCTGGAATTCTCAACAGAATCACAGAATTGTCAGAGTTAGAAGGGACCCCAACAATCATCCAGCTCCAAACCCCCTGTGATGGGCAGGGACACCTCACATTACATCAGATTGCCCAAAGCCACATCCAGCCTGGCCTTAAAAACCTCCAGGGATGGGTCTGCCACCACCTCCCTGAGCAACCTGTTCCAGTGTCTCACCAACCTCTTGGTGAAGAACTTCTTCCTAATGTCTAATCTCATTCTCCCTTCCTCTACCTTGTATCCATTCCCCCCAGTCCTCTCACCACCTGACACCCTAAAAGTCCCTCCCCAGCTTCCTTGTAGCCCACTTCAGACAATGGAAGGCCACAATAAGGTCTCCTCAGAGCCTTCTCTTAGACTGAACAATTCCAACTCATCCTGCCTATAGAAGAGGTGCACCAGCCCTCTGTTTTAATAGTATCACTGTAGATCATCTTTTCCTCTAATCCTTAAAAAGTTAGTTGTCATGAGAGAAAAATATTTCATTACTCAGTACTTCCCTCCTGACTCTGTTTTCCATCCTTCTGCCCCTGCAATACCAAAGAAGCAATACGCAATTAACAATTCACAGGGAGTTCTGTCAAATCTTGGACTGAGCCTATAAATAGGTACAAATAACTGAAATAAGTCTTTCTTTAACATTGAATTGCTATAGACAATGACCTAAATAGCACATGTGCAAGTAATTTCAGTATTTTTATACTTGTAGCTCTTCATAGACGCACCCTTTGGGCGCAATCCAGCGAGGATTTGCACATATGCTCAAGTTTATGCATTCTGAGCAGTCCCAAGGCTTTTGTTTGTACTGTTTGTACAAATGCCACATGATTGTTCTCTTGCATGCAATACCTTTATGAGAAAAAAAAAAAAAGAAGAAAAAAGGGAAGGGAAGGAAAGAAACTCCCAAGGGAGGTGGTAGATTCCCCTACATTAAACAGTTCTCAGACCCAGCTTGATGGGGTGCTGGACCGTCTCGTTTAAGCTATATTCTTACTCTGAAAGCTTGGACTGCATGAGCCTTGAGGTCCCTTCCAACTTGGTATTCTACGAATCTTGGTCTAGAGAGTCCACACTAATTTGAAAACTCTAACATTCAGTTACTCAAGTTATTATCAATCCTTTGGTTGCTTGAAGAAACTGAGAGGAACTGCTTTATGTCTAATTACAGGAAAGATCAAATAGACTTGATTCTGATGGCTTTTCCAGGTCTTACTCAAGGTACTTTAACTGCAGTATTTACCTAGCAACTTAATGTGAGAACAGATTTCATAGGAGATTTCTTGTGGTCTTGGGGCCAGTGTACAAGAGTGCAGGATCAGCCCTTTTAATTTTACCTTGGCCCTTGACTCAGGGAGCTAAGGATAACCGGGAAGCGCAGAGGAACAGGAAAATAGGAAATAGTTTTTTGAAGCTTTTGACAAGTTCAGCTCTCTTTCAGTTTGAATTCTGGGCAATGGTTCAGATCACCTCTTATTTTAGCCAAATCTGGAGGCCAAACCTCTGCTGGTTTTGTTCAACCTCTGCCCTTTCTTCCTGCCCCACACTTCCCAATTCGCACGCTACCTGTGGATCTGTTTTGACAGCTGCATTGCCCCAACAGGAAAACACTTTACACATATGTGGTAATTTCAGAGTCAGTACATGCAGCTCCCCCTCTTACCTCTCTCTGCCTCCCCTTTTACACAGTTACACTTGTGCAGGCTAAACCTAGGAAAGGCTCTGACCCCTCAATTCTTCATTTCATTCCCCTTTTTCAGTTGTACACAGTGCATAGGCTGCTTGTCTCCAGTTTGTTTCTGCAGTGGTGAGCATGTCTAATTATTATTGTACCTTGCTTAAAGTTTGAATATATTGCCTTGGATGCACCTTGAAGTCAGGGAATGAAGTTAGCAAAAAAAGTCTTTTCCTTTTGGAAATAGGTTCCAAAAGGTTTTATTTTATACCAAAAGCTGTCTAAAAAGATGTTATTGACAAAGTGGTGGGAAGTGAGCAGGGGTTTTTAATATACTTTCATGTTGTTTCCCCACTAAGTTCAATCTAAGGTGAAACATCGTGTTGATGTCAAATTTTGCTTCAAGCAAAACAATAGAGGAGCTCTAAAATTAATGTAGGTGTCCAGTCACAGCCCTTATACAGCCATTAATGGCAGTGCCAGCTTGAGATAATGCATTATAAGCATGAAAAATTCAACAGTAATTGCAGCGTTCTGATCTCTCTCCCTTTTTCTCGCTTTGTTTTCTGCAGAATCTGCTGCACATTCCCAAACTGCTCCTTCTGCTCGTTTACCCCATAGAAATGCACTGGATCTGGATCATTACAAGTGATGAAATTGCTGAGAAGCTATTTTTATCAAAATATAATGCCACTCTAGAACTTTCACCACACATTAGGGTTGTGTAACAAGGGCTTACGGTTGCCCGAGGCATAACTTTGATTCAGCATCTCTCCATCTTTAGCCACCCAGTTCAGTGCACTGTTGTAAGATGAGCTGAATGCTAAGTCAGTGTTGCTGAGAGATGATTGCCACTTTATGTTTACAGTGTAAAATTATTATGCCTTTTGTTATCACCTATTGGCTTGCTAAATAATTTTAATTTAAAAAAAAATTATGGTTAAGTCTGAGCACGTTTAGAACACAAAGACAGATCCTAAATTGCACAAAGGCACGGAGTGCTGAGCTAAAACGAGCTGCTGCTCTTCAAATTCCACTGTACATTTGCAACTCACAAGCTCTGGTTTAAGATTCAAACCTGTGGACACAATTAGGGTTGACCGGTAGGCTTTTTATCTGACAAATGACTTGTCTGACTTAGAAATCAGATCTTATAGCCTCCAGAGGACAACTTGCTCTTATCCATGAGCTTTCAGCTCTTGGATATTTCACACACAGTTTTCACAAAAGAAACACCTGAGGTGTACCAATGCTCCTTGTAATGAAAGCTTTTCACAGGAGCAAGAAAAATATCTCTGTTATTCAGAACATAGGTGGACATAAAAACACATTTAATTTCATGTCAATAGGCTTGCCTCCCATCAGCACTTAGAGGATTAAAGATAGGAATAGTTTGGCTTCCCTGAATGCATTGTTATCATTATCAATTCCTCCAGCCTCACAAGAAGTTTTCAATAAATTTAAGATTAACTCTTATTTTCTCACCTATAAATAAAATATAATCATCTTAAAAATCAATGAAGGGAAAAACCATCAGATCCATTAACCCGACTAAAGAATTCCTTCAGGCCAGTAATATGAACTGCAATACACTGGATCTTTCATTTTATTGAGCTATATCTCTTTGTATGTCAACCAGCAGGGGAAAAAAAAAAAGAAAATCAAATCTAAAAAAAAGAAAATCAAAGAATAGAGTTTTTTGTTCTGGAAACCAAGGAGGTAGGGACTGAATATGTCTTTTATGCCTGAGGTTAATATTTTTCCCCTTAATTTGCAATCAGACACAATTGAAAAATAAAAAAAACACCCAAACTTTGCTCCTGGAAGGAAGCAGCTTTATTACCATCCCAACTATTTTCTGTACTTTTTATCACTTTTAAACCCTTCAGTTTTTTTAATTCACCTCCATAACCTTGCAACATTATAAATAAATTTACTTGTCTTTGCTGACTGTCAACCAATGCCATCTGCTCTTTGGAGCCTTAAAAATAGTTACACATATATGGGTCAAAACTGCAGTCTCTAGATAACCATGTAGCAGGTGATTAATTTTCCACGACCTTTATCTTACCCAAGAGCAGACTTTTCCTATACCTTTCCCTACTGAATGCTCCCCATAAAACACAAAATTAACAAAAATGCAATCTTAACAAAAACCCAACCCACAGTACTTCATAGATGACCTGTGTCAGCTAACAGAAGGGCTTGTTAGTCAGCTGCCTTCTTTGAACTTGATCCAAAGGCATTTCTATGCTTCTTCATAAACAGAAGTGGTTCAAGCCATAAAACTGTGAAACTGGGACAAGCCAACAGGGTTCTTTTTTTTGCCGTCAAAAGAAAAATAGTACCACTATTCCTGTCTGTGAGCCGGGATTCTACTTAGATTTCCCCCACATTCAAGCTGCTTCATCCTAAACCACAGAGGATAGTTTGAGGAGCTGATTGACAAGATGATGATAACATATGCCAGAGTGATCTATGTCAAATTGTGATTGCATGGAAAACACCAAAGTTAAAAAGGCTCCTAAAATTGTACAAGTGAGCACCAATTTCAGCTTTGACTTGCTATGCAAACATTGCACATCAGAATCCCCTAGGCATTTTTTTAGAAGGCGGCCAGATGCAGAGAATGGATAATAATAGCAAATCCTCATTTTCTGCTGTTCTTATTGAAGCAGAGAATGGTTTGGGTTGGAAGGGACTTCCAAAGGTCATCTAGCCCAAACCCCCTGCTGTCAGCAGGGACATCCTCCACTACATCAGGCTGATCAGAGCCTTGTTCAGCCTGATATTAAATAGCTTGAGGGATGGAGCCTCAACCACCTTCCTGGGCAACCTGTTGCAGCATCCCACCGCTCTCCTAATAAAACATTTGATCCTAACATCCAATCCAACTCTTCTCTCATTTCAAACTATTGCCCCTTTTCCTATCAGTGCAGGCCTCTGAACAGTCCCTCAGCAGCCTGCCGGGACCTGAAGAGGGCTACAGGAAGGCTGCAATTAGGTCTGCCTGGAGCCTTCTCTTCTCCAGGCTGAACAACCCCAGCTCCCTCAGCCTGTCCTTGTAGCAGAGGTGTTTCAGCTCCATGGTATTTTTTGTGGCCCCACTCTATCAGGTCCACATCCTTCACGTGTCACAGAGACCTCGTTTACACCACACCATCCATATGCTACTCAAAAAGAAAAATACTTGCTTTGCTGTTAGTTTAATCCTATCATCTCTAATAGCTTTCAAATTCATTCTCACAGTAGAGAGAGGGAGAAAAGAGATCTGAGCAACACAAAGAGTAACAAAATATGCAATAATTTTCAACGCAAGGACCTGATTTTTCAGGTATTCATCTCATGATAGAGCAAAGCCTTCATGTAAAGAATCTTTGACTGTCAAAGGTTTCAAAATAAGCATTAAAAAAAATCTGACATAAGCATCAGTAAAAAACCCCACACCAACCAACACTGTAAAAATTCTGTTTTAAATGACTTTCAACAGCCCCTTCCTTGTACATATTCAAGTCAGGATTAAACTTAATCTGTATAGCAGCATCAAATTGCCTTGACAACAGAAACTACCTTTCTATTTATGAGCTATCCTGCCTCACTAATTACATGCTTTCCTACTTTTGAACAGGTGAATCAAGGGTCCTACAAACAATTACATCTTTCACTACATAGCCTTACTCCCTTCACACAACAGATCCATCCTAGGCATTGAAGAGGCAAGATTTGGTGGAATAACCTATAATTAAAGACATGTAACAGAACTTAACTGAAGTTTACTTATGCCATCTAATCTAATTCCTTAATGTCTGGGTGTATTAAATTGCACTCCTAGTTCTGTCATTTAACCCCTTTATATTTAAGTTCCCATTTTTTTTTTAAAGAGTCATTAGCATATTTAGTATTCCCATACAAGCTACCTAACAGAGTAGTGGATGATAATCACAATCACAGAACCCCAAAGGTTGGAAGGGACCTCCAGAGATCAAGTCCAACCTCCCCACCAAGGCAGGATCCCTGAGGGTAGTCTGCATAGGAATTCATCCAGGTGGGTTTGGAAAGTCTCCAGAGGAGATGATTCCACCACCTCTCTGGGCAGCCTGCTCCAGGGTTCTGACACCCTCACTATAAAGTTTCTCCTCATGTTGAGGTGAAACCTTCTGTGTTCCAGTTTGTAGCTGTTGCTCCTTGTCTTATTGCTGCTGACCAGTGAAAAGAGACTGGCCCCAGCCACTTGACACCCACCCCTCAGATATTTGTACACATGGATTGGATCTCCTCTCAGCCTTCTCTTCTCCAAACTAAACAGCCCCAGGGCTCTCAGTCTCTCTCCATAGGGGAGATGCTCAAGTGCCCCAATCATCCTCATGGCTCTCCACTGGACTCTCTCCAGCAGGTCTCTGTCTCTCTTGAACTGGGGAGCCCAAAACTGGACACAGTATTCTCACTAGGACAGAGTAGAGGGGACAAAAATCTCCCTAGACCTGCTGGACACTTTTCTTGGTGC
>WBNM01012120.1:0-62850 GCA_013399055.1 Ramphastos sulfuratus
TCTATGATTCTATGAATTGTTTTTCCTGTTAAAGCAATGGCTGCCTTGTAGTAGAAGTGGTAAGAATAACCTTGATTTAATAATTTTTTTAACATGCCGAGAAAAGGCCTTTTCATCAACTAAGGTGACATTGTTAAATCCTCACTTAAAAACTGATTTGGAAATATTTATAACTCTAATAGTTTTCTATATAAATTTAATGTTATCAGTAGTCAAGCTTAAGCTTAAAATAAATGTGGGGCAGGAGAAAGGGGAGCTAAAGTCAAGGATCTCTGCAATACACAAGATAAGTTTTGAACGCTTTGATAAGTCACCTAGCAGGAAAAGGACCCGTGAACACACTGTAAATAAAGGTCTTTTTTTTTTCCTCTTCAGAAGTACAGAAAATGTGAGGTTTTATATCCCTAATTTCTTCAGCATTTTTACTGACCATCTGCACCGCCAAATTGTTTTTCTCTCTCAGGTGTCTCAAGAAGAAACCAATGCATCATGCTCTCAAAAGCAGAAAGCTATACAGCATGTAATCACCGATGGCAATCATTTCGCTCCATTTGATTCTCTCAGTGCTGAAATGAGTAAAACTGAAAAAGACATCAAGTTCTGCAGCAGAACTTGTACCAAACTCCTCCAAACTCTTCTCTTGGCATATCAAGACTGAACTGAACAAGTTTTGTCTATTGTGCTTCAGCCCAATGCAGCCTCTGTCAGGCTCTCTTAGAATCATTGAATCATTAAAGTTGGAAAAGACCTCTCAAGATCATCGAGTCCAACCATCAAGCCAATGCTAACATGCCCACTGAACCATGTCCTGAAGTGCCATGTCTACAGAGTTTTTGAACACCTCCAGGGATGGTGACTCCACCCCTGGGCAGCCTGTTCCAATGGCTGACGCAAGTGAACACATTGGGGAACGCATACGTACAATCTGGATCTCACATTTTCAGAACATGCAGTAGAAGAAAGCATCTTTCCTATATGGCACTGGAAATAAACACATAATGCTTTGATACTTAGAATAGATTTGATTTATCTGATCCCTGTAACACACACACAGATCAAGTGGCTGGAGGAAGAAGGTGAAACAAAATGCACTCTGAGCAGACATCAAGAGAAACAAAAAGTGGCAACAAAAAGGTGCCTGCTTCCATAGAGCAGAAAACAGGACATGAAATGGTGCATACAAATCTATGCACTGCAAAAAATATCTGTTTAACACTGAAGCCAGACCACTTACAACTGTGGTGCTTGTGCTACACTGAGGCATACAGAGCTGAATGAGCTTAAAGATATTCAATAAAGAGATGGAGAAGCTCCTGAAGCAATCACATAAAATATAAGGATCTGCTCTGTCTCATACACCCTACAATGCACAGTTCAAGGCATTAAATTCCTGTGAAACAGAGCATGAAAATAATGATTAATCTGTTAAGTGCAGGAAGGTCAGGAAGAACAGATAGAAGACACCTCACATCAAAAAAACACCAACAAAACCCACAGTAGCAGGCAAAGAACAGGAACTGTGTTTGTCAAAACAAATGAATGATCAATATGGAGCATCATGACAACCGGCCTTTAAAAGTTGTAGATCCTTCTGTGCATTTTTCTATGGCAACTTGATGGCAAAAGGGAAGGGAAAAAAAAGCAAGCCTCTCTACAAAATAAAATACTTCAAAAGGTAGCATAGAATAAAATATTCTCTTTGCCCTCCCCCAAAGCAGCCAAACTTAAAAGCTCAGTGAGATCTTGCACGATCTGCACAGAAGCACAAGACTTACAGTGAGAATCCTGTGCAGATGGCATCTTTAAAGAACAAGAGGTACTCCCACTAAACTGACAAAATAAAATTCACACCCGCAGCCGTCCTTTCCCCCCAATATCACACCATATGCTGCCTACAAGTTTTTACCCTTCCTCAAAACAGATTTCACAAATTAATAACTTAAGGAGCAGGCTAACTGCCAATGAAATTAAATGCATCCAAATATATTAATATGCACAAAATTATTGTTGATGAATTGGCACAGAGCTATTCCAACAATCCACAACACACAAACCGTGCCACATGCTGTTTATGCATATTCCTCCTTTCAGTATATACTGAATCTACCTTCTGTCCACACAAAGCCCAACTCTAGAAGCAGATAGGAAAGAGCAGAATGGAAGGTCAGAGTAAATATAATCCAAAAGCGATCCACAAAAGAACAAAACTGAAATGGAGGTTACTGGTCTTGTTGAAAATGCCACGCTCCCTGTGGGGACACAGAGTGAATCTGGGTAAAATACAGTGGTTAAGCAAAGTTTGTTTAGTTGGGTTGGGTTTAATAGTAAGAGAAAGAAAGCTCCTGGTGCCAAGGGTGTGTCTCAGCCCATGACTAGACGACAGGCACGTGTAATTAGTGTGGCTACATGGACTAATACAGAACTTATCTGGCTCCTGATTTAGAGACTCAAAGTATCCTGGCATTGCAACAATACATCCTCCCGTTCAAGAAACGCTCTGGTTTTGACAGGATTGTTGCACCATACTGACAGGAAGAGTGACAGTTCTGTAGCTTGGTGTAATGTGGTCAAGAGGCACACCTGCCTACCTCAGGGTCACCTGTTGAAGAGCTCTGCTCTTTGTTCTGACAGACTCAAAACACTTTTAGCACGTTTGATTTTCTGCAAGCATCCACTGCTTATGGTAGTTAAACAGTAAACATCTTAATAAAAGTTTTCGTAGACGACCAACCAAAAACCCCAAACAAACAAAAAACTCCTCAACAAAAACAACCAACCAACAAAACCCAACATACCAACCAAGAAAAGCCCACACAAAACAAGAACTTTTCTTATCTAAATAAAATGGCCACGCTCAGAAGGTCAGAATCAAATTCTGGCTATATGCTGCTTGGATTTTTCTTGATAACAGAACTCCTATTCCATAAAAACCCATTCAGGCAGCTAATGACAAGTGACTAACATTTACTGCATTTTTCATGTTAAAAGCTTAATGTTTTGACTGCATATTGAAGTTATATAATGAC
The DNA here is from genome assembly GCA_013399055.1 of Ramphastos sulfuratus. NCBI lineage: Eukaryota > Metazoa > Chordata > Aves > Piciformes > Ramphastidae > Ramphastos > Ramphastos sulfuratus. Next base: position 3,027 of record WBNM01012120.1, read on the forward strand.
TTAGTGAAGGAAGTACAGCACAGGGAGGGAAAAAAAAAACCCCTACCATTACAGACAGGTAAAGCAAATAATTGAGTCAAACATTTTACAGTTAAAAGTTAAATCAGCACCTAAGATGGGGGAGGGGAAAAAAATTACTTTTTTTGGTGCTGCTACTGAACTGGATCCAAATGCTGAATCCTCACCTGAAGAAATGTGGAACACAACTTCAGAAAAGTCAAATGGAAAAAAACATTTTGTAAACTAAAACATTGGTGTATGGGTCAGTAACAACCTCTAAATTAAAACTGGTCTGAATGAAACAGCAACAATCATAGATCTACTTTAAAAACATTCAGAGGAGGAAAATCAGGTTTGAGTTAGAAGTCTGGAAGATAATCCAAACTCTGGAATAAGAACCCTGTCTTCTAAGGAATTTCACACTGAACACACACACACACACACACACAGTATCTCTTCCTTTGTTCAAATCCCCAAGAGCTACCCAGAGGTACAAAACTGAGGTATTTTTAACACAAGTAACATGAATAGCAACTCTCCAAGAGAGGCTAACAGAAAAATCCAACCCCACCTGCAATCTGCTTATTGCACATCCAAGTGGCTTCAACTCTGCACTCTCTGCAGGGGTTGTATTTGAGGTAAATATCCCTGGAGATTAGAATTCTGGCTTTATGAACTCTGATGCTTAAGTCAACATTTTTTCCTCTGCAGTATTTTGTATCATTGCAAGCTACATGCAGGCCTGTACACTGGTGTCTTTCTCTGCTCTTATTTCCCTACTAATAAATCATGCAAAACAAGCTTTACAGGGAAGGGAAAAAGTCAAAGCACGCACATTGTAACATGTATTTTATTTTAAATTCTTAACTCTGTATGTAAACCTGAACTCAGCCAGCAAATACACCCAAATGTTCTACTCAGCCTGCTATTCTCTTTTAAAGTAAACTGCTCCCACTGAAGCTACGCAAATTAAAACTTCTCAGCAGACCCCCAGAACCTAGGAATCTCCTCCAGAACATACTTAGCACATCACTGCAAAAGGTGTTTCCAGTGCCAACCTAGCACCAGGCTCAAGTTTCAAGGTAACTTCTCCTCAAAATTGCTTTTGACATTTTGTTAATTTTTACTGGAAACAAAGCAAAGGCATGGGGTTTATTCTGCAGAAAAGTATTGCATTGCTAGGAGCTGCTAAGAATAATCCTGATCTACAAAAGTTAGGTCTCATGGTTTCTTCAACAGTCCATATATCACTGCAAGATCAACCAAAACACACTGGAAGGCCTAACGAGGGCCCATATTAGCCATGATTTCCTTCAATGTATGATTTTGTTTTCCAAGCTATCTCACTACTATTACCCAATACTCCCTGGAGAACAGATCTTAACTGTTTCTTTGCTTCCAAATCATTGCACCATTTTAACTTTAAAGCAGGCCTAAACCCTTGGGGAAAAAAAGTTCTCTGTAGAGGGAATTGGTATCCTTTCTCCCATTGATCTTTATGAGTTGAAAAACACGTCCTGCAAGTTTCAACTACTCATCAGTCATCAAGCAAAATACAGGCAAATATTTTATACTAGTTACTTTCAACTACAGCTCAGATGCAGCATGGCTTGCTCTCAGCAAAAGGAGGCTCCCCCTTCCTCCTAGCCACACATCTCTTTCTGTGCCATCCCCTCCTCAAGCCAGCTTTGTGCACATGTCAGAACCTCCGTCAAGCTGCTGTGAGCTGTGACACAGCAGAACACTCCTCTTGCAAAACCACCACCAACAAAAAGCACAATGTTTCCTGCCAGGTTAATGAACTGAACAGACTGTAACCAGCTTGACAGCACAAGAGTGAATGCCCAGGAGAGCGTGGGACCATGTGGCTGGAATTAAGGGGAAGCATACACAAGGATGAACAGAAAAAAAAAGATTGTCCCCTGACAGAATAAAGCTGTTTACCTCAGTTGCAGCATATGCCTTCACTCTTAGCAGGTATTAGAGAGAAGTACATTGCTAGTTCTTCTGCTTAAAGCATAGCATTGGTGTGGAGGAAGGGGAGAAGGAAGGTAATAAAGTCTGCTTTCATCAGAAATGCTTTTTGGAGCCTGGTTCTTAATGTTCATTAAAGAGTTTGATTCTGCAAAACCATGACATGAAATGAAAACAGACAGGACAACGGGTACTGAAAGATATTACTTTGTGTCCTTTCTCAGAGGCATAAAATGCAATCAAATATTGAGACAGCAAAAGCAGGAAACCCTCCCTCATTCCTCAGTGAAGCCAGCCTAGGTCAAATAAGCATCTAAATATGGCTCTTCATATAGGAAGGGGTAAGATAACTTTCTATAACAGTTTCTAGAACAGAAATTTGCTCACTCAAAGCAGCTAAACACTGTGGGGGCTACATTGATAATGTTTGTGTCCCAAAGCATCAGTTAAATCATAGATAACTCAATCAGTGACTGCAGTGAAGATAAACCATACAAAGTGACGTTACAGCAGTGATGCAAATAGCCTTCTGGCACCAGTTTCAGTGACATGGTCTCAGACAACAATCAACACACAAAAAGGCTACTGAATTGTCAACTTCTTTTGGAAATGTCTCCTGCAAAGGAAAGTTTTATGTGTTATATTGGTAAAAAGGTAAACTTCAGGAGCCAAGCACTACTTCCTGAAAGCAAGTATCTACAAACCTCAGCAAGTAAATCACAGCTTGTGGTTTATAATCCTTAAAAGATTTAGGTCTAGTTTTTCTTTAAATGCTCTGGAAGCTTTGAGAGGAAGAGGGGTTTATTTATTTTTACTATCAGGTTTATCAATTTTAGACCTAGGAAAAATATTACACAACTCAGTCCAATGGTAAGTCGTCCTTAGAAGGTAAAATAGGAGGATCTCCCTGATTAAAAAAAAAAAAAGGAAAGTAATATTTAACTAATCCAACCCCTTAGGGAATGTATTTCCAACCATCCAGCCACTCTGAGTTAGAGGAGGGGAAAAAAAAAAAAAAAAATCATCAGAGGAAACATTCACCTGAGAAGTCTTACAGTTTTCTTTTCCTATACCACATAGCAGTCTACCAAAAAACACTGAGAATCAAGAGAAACTTCTCTTCAAGGTGTGCTTTATGTGATTACAAATAAGTAAGTATTATTGCTTATGAATTCATAACTCCTACATTTAAGTTACAGCTAAAAGTTTGGTGCTGTACCAGACCATGTTCTTCATTCCACTTTTCCATTTAAGCTACCTTAAACAGCGCACAACTACAGAGAGTACACCAGAGAGCTGGTGCATTCACAAGCAACTTCCAAGTGCCGATGCTGTCTTCAACACCCTGAAAGTTACAGCTACTTCAGCAGAAGCTGGAATGCTTCCAGTAGGTTGTTTAGAGAACCATGAATATTTTCCAGGCCACTGTTCCTCTTCCCTTGCCACCTTTACACAGGAGCTCTGATGCAATATTTATTCCACTCATGCTGCTCTTTGTCACATCACACTGCTCAGCACTGCACAGCTGCAAAACCCACCTGCTACTCCTGTGTAGCCATTGTTTCCAGCACCTCCCCCCCACACCCCATGGCTCTTTCTGAGCAGGATCTGCTCAGTCTCCTATACAAACCATTCCCTCTGCCTTTTTGCAACACTGCTAATGGGAATCCCACGTGGCTCCTGCTAATTATCTGTGTGCCTCAGGAGTCTAATTCTTCCTATTGTTAACATACCAATCTTTAGCCACAAAGTGCCTAAATCAGATGCTAATCGGGAGACCAGCTGATCCCAAGCTAAAACACTGTGCACCCAGGAGAACTGATCTGTTGGGGATATTAATGACAGCAGAGCAAAGTGAGCTTTGGAAAACACTTCCCCAAAGATACCACAGCACTTTTAAGCCCAAGATCACCACCCTCCCATCCTCCCCACCACCCCCGCAAAAAAAAAAAAAACAAAAACAAACAAAAAAAACCAACAACCAACCCACAAACACCCAATATGAAAGAACTTAGCTTGTGGTCACTCACCTCCCTTGCCAAGGTCAACCTCTTCACAAACAAGAAGAGGCTGAAAAGATTGGATTTTCCTTTCACATTGTTAGAATCTGCTTTAGTAACTGCTAAATCTTCTTCTCCATATGAATGTTTGTGAGTTTATAGGATAATAGAAACACCAGCTCAATCCAAAACCAAGATTAACACTTCCATGAACAGAAATCTTCTATGAGTTGACTAAGTCTGGGCCATGATGCAATGAATCACAGAATTGTTTTGGTTGGAAGAGACTTATACCATCCTCGAATCCAGTCATTAACCCAGCACTGTCAGGTCACCACTAAACCATGTCCCTCAGTGCCACATCTACGCAGCTTTTCAATCCCTTCAGTGATGAAGACTCCACCACTGTCCTGGGCAGCCTGTTCCAGGGCTAGACAACTCTTTCAGGAAAAGAAATTTTTCTTTACATTCAACTTAAACCTCCTTTAGCATTCATTGCTACTGTCAAGAACAACATAAAGTAACTAAGTTTCTACTTTTCGCTCACCTTCTGCATTCCCCACACTCTGCCATTCCTACAGCCTGACCTACTTCACCTGAGAACAGCTGTGCCAGCACAAGGGAAAAACAAAGAACACTTGAGCATCTGGGCCACAAGAAGGTCTGAGAATCTCTTGAGCTGAGCTGATATTGCCACTCAGAAGCACATGTTTAAGGGCCAAGTAGAGCAGCATAGACTCTTCTTGAAAGTACTGAAATATAACCCCCACAACATTTCAAATCTGCTAGAGCATCAGAATATTAAATGCCTCACAAAATCCACATCATGTAACTGGTTTTCATCATCAGCTTCTTGCATGGGAATAGCTCAATGTTTCCACCTGGTTACAGTGTATTCCAAGTCACTTTGAAGATGCTTATGTGCAACATTGGGAACAGTCCTTTGTTTACATGCCAAAAGGCAGGAATTAGCAGAGTTTCTATAGCCTCTAGCAGTGCCCCACGTGAGGTTTCTTTTGAAGAGCAGCTTGGCTCAGAGGCAAAATAGTAATTCTAATTGCCTATTCTATCTTCTTACTAGCTGGAAAATTATCGATGAGATGGAAACATGGAAACACACACAGATTTTTAAAAGCAAACCAAGCAAAATGTATGGGTTTTTGTTAAGTCGGTGAGTTTTTTTTGTCTGGAGTATTTTGAGAATGTGAACAAGAAGTTCTTCAATAGGTTTCAAACTGACACGTAAGTGGAATCATTTCATTTGCAAAGTCAAAAACTGTGAGTTTTTGCACAGTGTGTCCTCTAATGAACAGCCAGTTCAATCCTCCATTATGACATTCTTCTCAAGACTGAGGATTCTGTAGATTTAATTTATGGTGCCAATGAAACACAAAGTCTCCTGCAGCTGTATAAAAGTTCAAACAGCTCAAAAAGTGGCAGCCACATCCAGCTGTTTAAGAAGCATCATGTGGCTGCTACAAATCTGGAATCAAAAAATCCCTCTATGTACAAAGAAGGTTCTGCCAGAGAGTAAAATAGTCACCTAAAAGACTTGCATGCAAGTAATGTTGCTGTAACAGGAAACTACAACAAAACATTCTGCCACATAAGTGTGGTCCAGATACAAAAAACATCAAGTTTAATAAATTTTATTATTATGGCTGGCTCAAAGTCATATGCAAGCCCTTCACAAATAGATTAAGAATGTCCTTTCAAGGTCATGCCTGTCCAGGTTTCCAAGTATTGTCCCACCTCCTTTAGTTCAAATACTAACAGACCTATCTTACACAAATGCTGAAAAAGGCTTTGGCACAATAACCATTTCAGAAGATCACCACAAAGCTGTTAAACGTGCCATCTCCAAACTGACATCAGTATCTCTGGAGGCAAGACAGAAAGCAGCAAACACCCCTGGCCTTCCTCCTAAAACAGATTTGCAGAGAGCATTTTATCCACAGAAGGCAGCTGGTGATGCTGTAACAGACTGTTTTGTAAACAGAACTGATCAACAGATGTGCAGTGGTTATTACAGATGGGTATCAACATCATCTCCATTTTCAGAAGCAATAAAACTGGACATTATGCCTGTTCTTTAAGACATTTACCTACCTCAGAAGATAAACTGGATCAACTAATACCTACTACAGGATTGCTAGAAACTTGATGTCAAAAGAATTGAGTATTAGAAAAAGATAGAAATGGGAATGTCCAGATAATTGCAGCATTTCAGTCTGCAGACAGGTTCTTCACTGATCTCAAACTGCAAACAGACACATCAACTTGAGGAAAGTGAAGGGGAAAAGACTCTGAAGCAGATATATATTTAGCAGCAGGTTAGATGGAGAGAAAAGGCTCAAGGACAATGGCAGGTCTTTTCTTCCTTCAGCTAAACCCCCAACGTATTTTTGTGAAAGCAAGCTAGACTTTTGCTTTTAACTGTAGCCCAAAACTGCATTATAGTCTCCTGGGTGCTTTGATTTTTATTCCCCCCCCCTTTCTAAATCTCAGCACACAGACAGCTTCAGGGCTTAGTAGGAGAAATTATTAAAAGCATGCCTGCAGAAGTAAAGAGATCAGTCATTCCCTTATCCCCTGTGTTCTGTCAGCGCTCCCCCGCCCAGGCAGCGTTGTGTGAGATTTCATGCAACCAGACACATCCTTTTTTGAACAGACTGAAAAATTTAAAAATCCTCTAAGAGCAGGCGTAGCAATCCTCAGGATTGGAAAGAGCAACACAGAAAGGCGCTTCAAGTCTTCAGAAAGGTCACGTTCACCTTCAGAATTCCATCAAACTTTTTTCTCCGCCCTGCACGGTTCTAGTATCTCATCTACAACAGTCTTTATAAAAATCACAGAATCACAGGGTATTAGCAGGATAGAAGGGATCTCGAAAGATCATTCAGTTCAACCCCCCTGCCAGAGAAGGATCACCTTAAGTATGTCACACAGGAGTGCATCCCGACAGGTTTTGAATGTCTCCAGAGCAGCAGACCCTACCACCTCTCCGGGCAGTCTGCTCCAGTGCTCTGCCACTCTCTCACTAAAAGCTTTTCCTTATGCTCACATAGAAGGCATACTGGAGTTTCATAAAACACAAAATCCCAGTGTGAAGATGATGCAAGCAATCTTTGCCTAGATATTTTTAACTAGGCTGCTGGAAGTTTCCAAATCCAGGTGTCTTTCCTGTTCTGCTCTTGCCAGTGCATAGGTCTCTTCTTTACAATTACCATTCCAAATAAATGTACACACATTTTAGGTTAAATATGGCTTACTGAATTAGAAACATTAGAAGGTTTAAACAATTATGTTCAGTATTTTTTTACAAAGGCAAAGGTGATGGAAGTATGACATGTTCTCATAAACCAGTAAAGTAGCTTAAACAGCAGGACAACATTTCTCCAATAGTTTCTTTTCTGTAGCTACGTCTCTGACCTTGTACCTTCACCATTAAAAAATTACAGTGTATTTAACAGTAGAGAAGAGTGAGGAAAAATTTTCATTGGAGCTTGTCAAGAAGGTAGTTTTAACCCTGTTATTCCCCCAATTTAAAGACAGCAGAAAAAAACCTAGGGAGTGTTGTTTGTTTTCATCATCCTTACCCAAACACTCGCCAGCCACAAGGAGGCATGCACCCATTTCAGTGTTCTTTGCTCCAGACCACTGAACACTAAACATTAAACATTTGATATGCATTTCAAAATTGGTACTACACACATACACACTGGAGTGCAAATTACATCTTTTCAGTCAACATGAAATTGAAGAGACCTCATTTGGAGTTTAGAACATGAAGCAGAACACCACCACTGTGCTTACTGTCTCCACTAAAATCAGGTTTAACAACAAAATGATACAGTTAAGGATACATAATCAACTACAGCATCTGTCTTTGTACACCTGCACAGGATCTCTGATGAAGTTTGAGTTGACAGGGCATCACTGATTGGTGCTAAAGTCTTTAAAGGTGTACACTGACATTACATAAAAGTTCTGTTTTGTAACTGTCACACAGATGAATCATCAGTACCTGAAGCAACAGAGCAGATATCCTTCTACAGTGAGAAAAAGGTAGGGTAAAAGAAACTTAATTTTGTTATCCATTACAGTTACCTCAACGTGAAAGTATTTCTGGAAGAAAAACATAGAAATCTGAATGTCCAAGTGGCTGAGAATCTGCTCCAGCAAGGATTGCTAGCCCTTACCTATGGTGCAGTTTGTGGTTATTTTTCTCCGCTTGGGGTTGTGTCGTAGCAATTCTAACTCTCGTTTGGTTGGCTCCCATGTTGAATACTTCTCTCCAATGCCTAAGCAGAGGAAAAGAAAGTTTCAGGAGATTGTTTAGTGAAAGGATTAAAAACTCTGTTCAAGTAAAAACTTTCAACATGCTGTCCATTAAGTTAGATCAAATCCATGTACAACTGCAAAAGACTGATTTCTTTTCAGCCTCACCTGCCCAATATATTGCTCAGGAAGGTATCAACCAATCTTCCAACAGGTAAGAACTAATAAGAAAGTCACTTAACTTGCAAAGAATATACAGGTCAAAAGAAAGTTTCCATTATTAGACTTTAATTCTCCTTTCAGTTAAAAAGAGATACCAGCACAAGAATAAATTAATTGTTACTCAAAAATGCATTTCTTTGTGCTCAGAGGAGGTCAAAATGAGGAGAACCACCATATGATTTTAGGAGAACATACAGGACAACCAAGAAATCTCAACTCTGAACTTTGACAACTAATTCAATATGCTAATCAAAACTGACCCAGCTTAATGGACAAATACAGACAATCTTTACAAATGTGCATCAAAATTTAGTAACTTGATATATTAAACAGTTGCTGCATGTCTTTATATGTACCATTATAGAGTAACAACCTCTCCTTATAAGCAGTGATGTAGGAATGGATATTAGCAAGTTCTAACACTTCAGTCACTTTACTGACACATCTAACATCATCTAAAAATGCAATTAGTAGTATGTTTAAACATAACGATCCCCTCATGAACCAAGCAAGATTTCCAAGTACTTAACTACCCTTACTCATGAGCTGCAGCTAAACTGTGTCATTATTCTCTTTGAACACCAACACTGTATTTCCAATATGCTACTTTTGTTCAAAGGAAAGGGCAGGAGAAATGAGCTGGGTAAGTTGCACAGAGAGTAGATCTTAAGTAAGCACAGAGTTGTGTTCAGTGCAAACCTGACACAAGAAAAACACATCAGTGAAGGCTTTTTTGCTGACCAGCTAAGTACTGCTGCAGCATTCTATGTAGCACAGAGAAATTACTATGCAGGGTCAATTACAGTGAGTCACAAAAAGCATCTCAGCATTAAATGTAAAGAATAGTAAGATGAGAGGCAATCTAGACTAAAACTGAGGATTAAAGTCAATTAAGAGTTATTTTTCACAGAATGCATTGAGCAGAAACAGTGCTGTGCTACAGAAAATAAATTATAAATCATACATATGAAAAGAAGGAGAGTAGAAGATATAGCTAGAGGCTTACACATTCTGCATAATATACATTAAAATTTAATAGCTCTTTGATCTTCATTTTCAGCAATAGCTATGCTTGTCAGAAGCTACCCACCCAACAAGCTTCAATTCATAGTTACTACTGACCCTCCAGGTTCTAGCAATAAAAGGTTTCATTTCTGGATTCTTGAGGAGCAGAAAATTCTTATTTACACGGATGCACCCATCTCACTTGATTTGATTCAACAACAGATTATGCAAGAAGCATAAGAAAGAATACCAGAATCATACAGTCCCTTTCCTTTATCCAAGGTTCAGCATCAAGCTACACACCCAGGAAAACAGAAAAGGAAACTAATTACTGGGTAACAGATTGATGAGATAAAACAGCTGCAATGCTTTGAACACACTATACAGGATGCATAGGCAAACGAATGAAGCAACCGTAGAGACGCACATATGGACAGTTCACATATGACAGAACATTGGCTTCCAACAAGTTTTGTATTAGATGTCTTCAGCAGCCCTTTTTGTATTAGTATCCCTCAGGAATTTATATAAATTGGGTTGTAAAAAAGCTGAACATAATTTTCAGCACAGTGTGACTTCCAGCTATTGCACTGGCCAGCTGTGAACTTGAACTCTTGCAGCTGAGTTCAGCACGCTTTAAACGTGGCCAAACACAGTTAGTGCCATCTGACAGTGGGATGAAGTTTCATCACAATAGAAGGAGAAGAAAAACAAAACACCACCACACCTTGGTATGTTCAAACCCTGTTTTGAATTAAATCTAACAAAATTCACACCTGGCAACACATGTGCGCTCAACTTTCAGCATGCAACAATACATCAGCAGGACAGGTCATATATATATTATATATATCTCCATATATAATTATATAGCTTAAATGCTTGCAGAGCGTGGGGACCAAAGCATTTCACAAGAGCAGTTCTTCAAGCAAAAGTTAAACATGGTGAGACTAGAGATCTCTGCAGGATTCTGGGTAAATCAATTATTGCTCAATTAAAACAAAATTAAACCAAACAGGAAACCCTCTACAGCTAATGCCACAACAAACACAGAGAAAAAACAGAGGAAAAAACAACTTTCTTACAGAAACTTTTCATCAGAAAAACAAGCACAGGTTAAGTCACAGACAGAAATTAAAGTGTTCTGTTCCAGACAGAGAACTGAAGGGGACTTTACTCTTGAAAATTTAGGGGGGGAAGGGGAAAGACAGAACTATTTATTAGGAATGGTTTGGTGTCTAAAAGTTCACAAAATTCCAAAGAAATAAGGAAAAATGGTTTAATAAAAGATTTAATAACACCCACAAACATGCCAATGACTCCAGTAGAAACAACCTTCCACAAAGATTTGCAAAACATGCAGAGGTTACCATTTACAATTAAAGGAAAGTAGCGTTAGAGGAGTGAAAATTCATCATTTGAAAAAATGATGCTATAAAATAGCCAGAGATTCAAGTCAACATGTGAAATCTCCATCCAAGAATTATTTCATTAGGTCAAATACACAAATTGCAATTTCTAGAGATTTTACCAGGGACATATGGATGAGCAAAGGAAAAGGTGATGAAGGCTCTAGTTTATGTAAGTCACAGTTTTGCAAGTAATCATCTCTACAGATTGTTCATTTGGTTATAATTCAGCAAATTCACATTTCCCCCCCTCCCCAAAATCCAAGTATTAATTAGAATTAAGGGCTCTGTGTATTCTCACCTCCCTGTTCAGTATCAGAGGAAAAAACAAATGGCAGAGCTGCAGCCCGTCCAGAGTTACATCACATAACCCCAAACTGCAGCTGGAAATGGGAACTCATCACACTAGGAGTTAATATTAGAAGAGTATGAAATGAATCTCATGATATTTGGGGTTTTTCTTAAAGTTCTTTCTCCAGGCATCATGTTATGATGTGAGCATCTACCCAAGTACATTCTAATACTCTTCAAGCACTGTGCATAGCAGTTTGGAGAGACACAAAATTCAAACTTCGTTTTTTAGCCCATCTCAGTTCTTGCAGACAGGATTCACTTCTGAAGTTCTTCATGCTGACAATGCTACCTTGGGTAAACTAACTCTGTGACAGAAATATGAACCCAGGACACTGAGTCTGGGGATTGTGTTGATTTTGAGATGCAGTTTGGAGGAAGAAGGGTTCTTTATAATATTTCAGATAACGTAAGTTGGTACAGGAGAGAGGGGACAGAGTGAAGCAATGAAGAAAGAAGATAAAAAGATGTAATTCTTCATTCTCTCTCCCATGGATCTCCCCCTATTGCTACTTAGATAAATTTGTGGAGAAACACACAGGGTTTCATGATGAAAAGCCAAAAAGCAAAAGGATCTTCTACCACGACTTTAAAGAAAGAGAAGTCTCTACTGTGTACTCCAGTAATTTAAAATGGATTGTTGTCTATCTTTTATTTAATCTCTTCACTGGAAGTTACACATTTGTTCTCCAGAGACAGAAAAAGCAATGTGCACGTTCACATAAATATGCATTCATATATATTTATATTTAATATGCCATTCATTAGTCCATTAACCAGTACAGAGAAGGTTTTCTGCCCAGCAGTTTCTCTCTCAGTGATTCCTCCCCTCAATGTAGAACTCTGAGGCCTAGGCAAGATGAACCATCTTGCAGCTGTAATTACTCTAGAATATAATCTATAGCCCTAATAGTCACTGGAGGACAAACTGGCTGCATCTCAGTCCAGAAGGCACAAATACATCATTTGCTAAGGGCAACATAAATAAGAAATCGCTCTTTGGATTTACATATTCAAAAATAAGGAATTGGAGGTCCTTCCTCTCCTAGGGCATCATGAAGAAGTGTTCTATCATTGTAGAGTTGATTAATTTGTTGCCCAAAACAACACAATTTTGAAGGGCTTGAAGGAGCTTTCAGAAGAGGTGCATAGGCTAAATGAAAGCTTTAAAAGCATATTTCTGTTCTGTCTCGTGTTGAAAATCAGTGCTTTGTGCTAAAGCATTTTAAGCTGGATTTTCCTGTTCCAGGACTCACTGGCAATCTCACTATCCCTCCTTCCTCCTCCAGCCTCTCAAAACAGGGAAGAAGCTGAAAAAAAAAAAAAAAAAATGGGACCTGTAGTAGGAACTAAGTAGAAGCAGCCAGACTTCTGATACGCCATCAGAAAAGCTCTGGTTAATACGATGTTAGCTGCTATTTTTAAAATTGGAAATGAGGTTAAGAATGGTTTGAAGTCATATCAGCCCTGACTAAGGCTGTCACATTGAAACAGGATGCCATGGATTCAGTATGAGACATTACTAGACAGAAGTCATCTGTCTTCAAATACAGACTTTCCCACTTTAAGAAAACATACCCCCTGGAGGCCACTGGAAATGGAAGATGACAAACTTTTTTAACTGCTGCTTTAAAACTATTCGGATTAAAAGATAAATGCTACTTCCTTTCCTCTTAAAAAAAATAAAAATAAAAAGAGAATAGGCTGGGTTTGGAATTGTTCAATCAAGGAAAGGGCATACCAAATCAAGCCTGCTGTAATTATTCAATCATTGGAACATATCCAAACAAGAGGAAAACAATTTGCACGATAAACCTGGCATTCTTAACTGTGATTCATGTCTAAAATGGCAGGATAATCAGCAAAGGGACGCTTGTTAGTGAAGTGCGTCGCCAGCCCACGCCTCTTACCTGTCATTGTACACTGGTAGTGAGAAACCACTGTTGGGGTGAAGGCTAAAAAAGAAAAAATTAGGGAAAGCAAACTGAATAAAACAAATGTGTGTACATATATTTGTGTGTCAATATTTCTACATAGATACTGTGCGTGTACCATGAAAGCACAGGTGTGTAAGCAAGCTGGCACGTTCTATTAAAAAGAAAATTAAATTAAAAAAAAATAAACAAAACAAAAAAAAAAAATCACACACAAGGGTGGCATTTCATGTGAGGGGAACAGATTTATTGCCTACGTCACCTAAGCAAGCCTAAAGGAGCAGACTGTTACATTTTCTACCTCATACAGATCTGACTCTGATATTAAGTTCTGCAGGATTAATGTTAGGTATTTCTTTGCAATTAAAAGTAAAATATTTCTACTACAATTAGTTGTGGCGCAGATGTTAAATCCACAGTCTAACTCCTGGAAAGTAATATCTAAAACTTGTCTCTCTCCCATGGCCTGCACTACTAACTCTAAAGACCTCTTTCTTCCCCTTACTGGTTTTTGTCATTGACAAATGGGAGGGACAGGTATGATTAAAAACAGAAATAAGAAATTCAGGCAGGAAAACCAAACCTTGTAATTTCCAAGCTTTTCGTTGTTCTTCTTTGGCAATTTGTTCCATGTCTTTGTCGTATATGTAATCTTGACACATAAAGCAGTATATACCCCCATACAAAAGGTCTATGGCTGCAAAACAGAAGGGAAGTTGGGGAGGAGGGAAAAAAAAAAAGTGAGTTCTTGTAGTTTATGATGTTTTAAAGCAGGTTTCCAAGTCACGCACTCTTTCTTCTCAGCAGTCCACAAGAAGTAAAAATCTGTACCTTAGAATCTAGAGAGGAAAATAGGAAACACACAAAAGGAATTTCTCCAGTTAGTTTGCTGTTCAATTGCTGCTGGCATGACAAGAAAAACGTGCAAGACAATGAAGGTCTAGCTGCCTACAAGTTGTTTGCAATTCACAATATACCTTCCAAAGATGTAAGGAAGCAAGAGGGGTGAGAGTGACCAACCACAGAATGTGCAGAACCAGTATTGTAAGACTTGGTATTTAAGTTTGAGCCTAGGTGCAAACAGAAAACCCAAACCGCTACTCGAGCACTGCAATCCACTGCACTGGTAACTGCTTTAACTACCCCTTCCACACAGAACATAATGACAATCTTGGCTGTGTACAAAAGGACTCCACTTTACTGCCCTCATGCAGAATTAACAATACAGTCAGTATCACACTACAGTCACTATCTTCCAATTCAAATGAAGATTAAACAGTTTGTACTCTCCTTTTCATAACTGTTCTGTTTCTACACATTAAAATATCAACAGACAGGTTATGAATTAACAGCACTAGCCAGATTTTTTTTTCCCCTTTGACCAACTTCAAGTATAGAAACCAGCTTCTTGTCACGTTTCCTCTGAATCAGATGAAAAAAAAAATAGTTATTTGTTTTCTGGAAGAAGTAGAAGCTATTTAATTCTACCAAAAAATCTCCAACTTAATCCATGAGTATTATTATTATGCTCACCCGCCCAGTTCGTCTCACCACAAATGTATTTATTGGACTGAACCTTACATCAGCATAGACTTAAAGAAAACAGTTTCTCAACAAACTGTTCCTGATCTAATATTTAATGAATGTACTCTAACAGGACTAATTCTGAAATGAACCATTTGCCAGTCTCCTCAGAAACTGAATGGTGTTTCAGTCCTCCAACTGTTTCTTATTTAGCCTCTTAACCACTGAACCTCAGTTTTACTTTTTCCCCTACCTCTGTTCTTTAACTCTACAACAGAGCCTCAGACCAAGACTTCAACCCCAAACTACATTATGTGGTGTTTCAGTCACTGTTCATGTGTGAAGAGTGCATCTCTAAAAGAAGCACAGCACAGAAATACCAGAGTTTGCTCCTTACCAAGGAGTTTAAATAGGTCTCCACAGCTTTGATACCCTAATTGAACTAATCTAACTAGGAATGGTTATCTGCAGACTTTCCTAAGACTCCCTCACACCAGTGATTTTTCTAGCAATTAAGCGTATGCGTAAATTTTTATCTCTGTTTGTAATAGATCAAGAGAAAAAAAAAAAAAGGGCATGTGGGGGCAAACTCTCAGACGAAGTTATACTAAATACTCCGCTCTCAAAATCACAAATTTTGAGAAAATGAAAAAGAAAACATTCATTCAGAGAACCTACCATGACTTCCTTTGGTGTCTCCCTAGGATTATTCAGTACCAATGAGAAAACTGATAAAAGAATCACTGCTATGGGTTTTGAGATGAACTGTCCTTACAACATCAACCTCTCTTCTCTTTTTGAGTTACTGTTTCGTCATCTTCCTGTTCCTGCTACTCTGTGTTTTCCTTTATTGAGCAACTATAGAAGAGATAAGGAAGGGCCTATCAGTTCTCACCAGGTCACAATCCACCATCAGACTGCCCAGGTGCTAGAATCCCATTTGGAAGGGCTACATAGGAAGATGACAAAGTGTGGTGATGGTATGTCTTCATTTAGAATAACTGAATCTGAAGCTTGCAAAAGGCTCCAGGATGATTTGAAGATACTTCACAAATAGGCAATACTACCAAGAGTGAAACTCTTAAGTGTTATAAATAAGGTAGCAAGTGAGTAACAATTACCACTCAGGAAAAAGCTTCTGGAGTCACTGGGTGCAAGTCCCAAATAGCATCAGCTCAGTGTTGAACACTAAGCAGGAAACACAAAATAGAAGACATGGAAGTATTAACTGTAAGGCATTAGTATAGTGAAGTGCAATGAATTGTCACCACAATGGACACATTAGAACTAACACAGTATGATGAAGATGTTGAGAATCTTGAAACAGTTTCAGTAAGAAAAGTTAAAAAGTTCAGGATCCTACAAGTTGGGAAAAAGAAACAACTGACAACATCAGAAAGATCAAGAAGCCCAGAAGAGATCAGTAAGGATTTTTTACTCACAACTTCTCCACTCCTTGCAAAAGAAACATAAAGTTACAAGATCCATTACAAAGCAACGCAGAAAGACACAAGCATTCTTCATATGGCTCAGAAAACAACTTGCTGTCTTTGCATGCTGTGGGTGCCAAAAAGGCATCGGGTTTTAACAGTGGACAGGCTACTGGAAAACAAGCACCTAGAAGCAGTCTCCTGTTATGAAGGTTTTTGAAGAGATCAGTAGGGGAAAAAAAAGAAAAATAGGAAAATAGTTGCTTAATAACTGTAGTGCTTTTTGACCAGTACCAGGTAGAAGGCTGGACAATTCTGACACAGTTTCAGCCAGTGCCACCATATGAAAGAAGCAAATGATGCTTTAATGAGATTGGGAGAAGAAAAGGAAAAAAAAATTAAGAGATTCTATTTTATTAAAATTGCAACAGCAGAAATGTTTCCTGCCATTAACAACAACTTTCACAGACCAAGATATCCTTTTGCTTAGGCCACTGGCTTTCAGATCTGTACTATCTCTAAGCAGATGTCAATCACAATGACTTAGATTAACTACCTTACCGTTTTCCAGGAGGGTATGGACAGACAGCCCTGTCTTATCTGCTCTTGACACTGCTCCACATGCTCTGTATTTTTACACACACCATCTCTGAGCAGCCCTAAGACACACCCAAGCATGTTTAGAATTGATTGGAGGGTGTGAGGTCTGCCTGCACAGCAAGAAAACAGCACTAAACCAAAACAAAAACAGTCTAAACAGCCCCAAGTCTTCAAAGTCATGGGAAAATTAAGCCTTCTCTACCTCTTTCTAAAGGTTTTTACATGTGTAAAAAAATTTTACATTGAATTAGCTAGAAGTAGCTGGATTTAGATTAGACATGAAAAGAAATTCTTCATTATGAGAGTGAGGAGGCACTGGAACAGGTTGTTCACAGAAGTTGTTGAGGCTCCATGCCTCTAAGTGTTCAAAGCCAGGCTGGACCGTGCCTTGAGCAACATGTTCTAGTAGGAGGTGTTCCTGCCCATGGCAGAAGGTTGGAACGAGATGGTATTTAAGGTCCCTTCCAACTCAAACCAGTCTATGATTAATGATTCCCAACCCAGGGGAAAGGTCAGCCTATCACAGCAATCAACTGACAGACTGAGCAATGATGAGATTAAAAAGTTCAGCTCATCCAAGTTGGACTCTACTTCACCTACCCAAAAGCCACATCCGCAAATCAAGGAATATATTAAGTATAGCATTATTAATACACACTGAATAGCAAAGCAGATGCAAGAGCACAGGTATCACTATAAGGTCACAGTGTCTAATTTATATTGCTCAGGGAAGTGGAGATAATGAAGGATGTATTTTAAGAACCCTCTGAACCACAACCCTGAAGCCTCCTGAAGCATACAGCAGTTAGCTGCAAGAAAAAGAAGAGATCACTTCCAGTGCTGAGACAGCTGTTACAGCTGAAATCTGGGATATTTCTTAGAACTGTGATTAGAACTGCAGCTCCTGCTAGTCTCCATGGAGACTGATGTTGGCTCAGCAAAAAGTCACCAAGTGTTTTAAAATAATTCCTGTTCATTTTGAAGTTTCAAAGCACTTAACTTGGGTTTGCCTATCAGATGTTATTGCAGCAGTAAAAGCAACCAAAAGCACTAGCACAACGACAAAAATATTTTTACAGCTCATTTCACATGCAGCTGGAAATTAAACACCAAAACATGCATTAAAAAAAAAAGGCACATAGAAAAGGAATCTCCAAAACTAGAAATCAAGCAAGCAGTTGTACAATCTTCACACTACGTGTATTTGTGTACTGAGCGTGTTATATTTAGCTGCAAAAGAATTCCTTTGGGGATGACACAATACTTTGTGCTTTGCCTGGTATAATTAAAACTTCACCTGGATACTGCACCCAGCTTTGGAATTCTCAACACAGGAAGGACACAGATCTGATGGGAGTGGATTTAGAGGAATGCCACAAAAGTGATCAGGGGCTTGGAACACCTCTGCTACAAGGACAGGTTGAGGGAGCTGGGTTGTTCAGCCTGGGAAAGAGAAGGCTCCAGGGAGAGCTAATAGCAGCCTTCCAGTACCTGAAGGGGGCCTACAAGAAGGCTGCAGAGGGACTGTTTGCAACGGCCTGCAGTGACAGGACATGGGGCAATTTTTTGAAATTAGTGTAAAGGAGACTTAGACTGGATGTTATGAACCAGCTCTTTACCATGAGGGTGGTGGAACCCTGCAACAAGTTGCCCAGTTGAGGCCCCATCCCTGGAGATCTTCAAGGTCAGGCTAAACAAAGCAACCTGATCTAGTGGAGGATGTCCCTGCTGACTGCAGGGGAGTTGGGCTAGATGATCTTTGGAGGTTCCTTCCAACCCAAATCATTCTATGATTCTATTCTATGATAATTAACTCTTGGTTTTTTTATCTAATAGTTATCCCCTTTTGGAAAGTATCTTACCTGACACATTCTTCATTCTCTAGTACCACGACAACAGCTACAATTACCTTTAAACAACAGTACAACCTTCAAAGAACCTCCCTCCTCTGCCTGGTTTTGGTTTTCCTTCAAGTAAAAGGAAGATACTTCACTTTAGCAGACTACAACAAGTTCTAACTTGCACAAAAAATAGCTTTAAGAATCTAGGCTTCCCAAATAAATAATCACCACCTTACATGTGCAACTATAAAGCTCTTTTAGAAATGTTCTCCATATATATGTAAGATTAGTGGTTAAAATGTTAGTGTTTACACAGCATCCACAGGCAAACAGGCAAATACTGTCTATGGTCTCAATTTAGCACTTTATTTTTTAAACCTTAAACCTGACCATGAACTTCTATTGGCACAGAAGGTGGGGTTTTTTCAATACATGTATACACTTCACCAGAAATCCTTAAATATAGACTTTACTTGGAGTAATTTGTACTTCTGCATTGGTGAAGATTCCCAAATAATTTCACATATTGAACTGACTTCAACAGCAATTTGAGATCACACCCTGTAAAAAGCAATTACAACTCCTGCAGGATTGGTTTGTTTCTGTTCACTTCTCTCAAGACAGCTGAGGTCAGCAGGGACCTCTGGGGGTCACCATGTTCAATGCTTCTGCTCGGGCACAGCAATCTAGAGCAGGTTGCCCAGGATCATGTACAGATAGCTTCTGATTATGTCCAAGGACAGACACTCCACACCATCTCAGGGCAACGTGTTCCAGTCCTTGGTCAACCTGACTGTAAAAGATGTATTCCCTGATGATCAGAACCTCCTGTATTTCATTTTGGGCTCACTGTTGCTTGCACAGTCACCACTGAAAAGAGCCTGGCTCTACTTGTTTTAACCCTTCTTTCAGATACCTGTACATATTGATGAGATCCCCCTGTGTCAATCCTCCTGAAAGCTAAGCAGTTGCAGTGCTCTCTGCAGCCACCATCTTTGTGGCCCTTTGCTTGATTCCAGTAGCTCCAGTCTCTGTTACTGGGTAGCCCAGAACTGGACACGGGATTCCAGATGCAACCTTATCAATGCTAACCAATTTCAGGGGTCTTCTCACACCACTACATTTCTTTTTTCCCCCTGAACTTCTCATGTAGAGTGCAGCTGTCTGTGCTTCAGTGCATACTGAATGTCACTGCCTATCTTGATATCAAGAATTACAATAAGGTCACTCTCACAGGCTAGCACCTTCATAACACTGGGGATATCCAGCACTATTTTCCAGTATTCTATTTTCCAAGGCATTTACAAATATACATACATGTATACTACTGTGGAGCAACATTTTTTCCCTCTTAACGCATATGGAGGAAGAAACTAAGGATTTGCTGGTTTAAATAAGCTTTTCCATAAATAGTCAACTCACATACCCATTTCTTACACACAGGAGTATGCAGCACTGTTTGTCTTCTGGAGCACATCTTTGTCTTCATGGAAAATAAAGATGGTCATTACCACTTACGTTAAATTAAATGAGAATGGTGGCCACTTTTTTTTCTTCTTTTTTCTTCTATCACTCCATCAAGAATATATTTTCACATGAAGAAAAAACTAAGTGTGTTTACACCAAGCAAAATCACAGACAACCATTTTAACACACAAACCAGAATACAAAATAATCAGGGTTCTGCACTGTAATTCTAAACTACAGGCAGCAAGTAATTTAGGACAAAAGAGAAATGCTTTTGGGTTTGAACCTTATGTAGCACCAAGGCTGACAGATTAGAATTTAATGACATTTTACCAACTTTGAGGCAGCTGACGGAAGGGTTCTCCATATCAGTTAAATTCTTTTGTTATTACTTAAGTCACTGATCCCACTGGAAACAAGAAACTAAGGTGGGGGAGGGTGTAAAGAAACACTCAAAAACTTTAGAAGTTTAAGTAATTCTGACTGTTGCTTAGTTAGGCTTCTTCATGAAAGGAACATCCTTAGGAAGAACAAAAAGTGAATACAATCTCCTGAAAAGAAGTTCTATGAAATTAACATTTGACTTTAAGGAACTAAATTAATAATTTTTCACACTTAGAAAAAAAAATTTACATGCACTTTTATTATTTTCCCCCCATATATTTTACATTAATTTATCAATACTAAAATCCTAAACAATAATTTGATTTATAAGTTGTGGAAAAAAAAGCTTTTATCACACAGTGAAAGATTAAGCATCAAGTTTAAAATGATGCCGCTCAACTAATCCCAAACAATTAAAATTTACATCCCTGTCTGATGAGGCAGCTGTGAGGAAGTATCACCCTGCTGGCTTGGAATTGACAGGGATAATACAGTGAGTTACAAAGCAGCAGCTCACCTAAGTTGTGTCGCTTTGTCTTCGCGTGCTCGTGAATATGTTTCTTTGTAAAACAACCAAAGAAGACACAGTAGAGGCAAGAGTGAAGTCTGTTCAGGTGGGCACCACACATATGACAAATGCACGACTTTGCCTGAAAGAGAGAAACAGACACAGAATATGAATGACAGAAATAAATCTGTATCTGTTTAACTGGACCTGGAGATACAGCTGTCAGCTTTCCCTTTTACTTGGTGGCTTCTGAATGCTGCAGACCAGGAAGGGAAACAATTCTACCCTCCTGTCACAAAACCACCAGTTAGACATTCCATTAGACAGTCCACTCATCCAATACACTTCCATGTCCTGATAGGGAGCAGGTCTCGTTAAAGAGCAGACTAGTCAACCATGTAAAACTCTCAACCTGTAGCTTAATGAGCACTTCAAGATAGGGTAACCAGGGACTGCTGCAAAAATCCACACCCAATACTGCCTTTCCCTCACTTTGCCTGGGCATTTCTCTCCCTGTGCTAAGCATGTACCAGCAGAACAGCCCCACGCAAGATGTGTGTAAAAAGAACCTGCTGCTCCTCCCCAGATTGACCTGTATCAGTTCCTCCATCCAGCTCATCACAAGTCACATAAATGTTCATTGATGGTGCAAAGCCTTTCGGCTTATGCACTTAAATTATAGCAGCACAGATGCTGATGGGCAGAGGAGCAAGGTCTCAAAGCAGCTGTCCTTGTTCAGTTCTTCAAAATCACCCCCTACACCTTGAAGCAACGGTTTGCTGCTCAACAACCCCTTTGCTGAGCTGGTTCAGCTTGCTAACCTGGATGGTGATGGTAGACTAAAACTAATCCTTTATTAGCTTAGTTACGTTTGGAAAGCTGGAATAGGCTTGGATGAACATCAGAGCTCAGGGAAAGGAGATGTCCAACACAGAGGAAAAAAGGGTGAAGAGGACGTAGTTTTGGGTGGTGGGACCACAGCAAGAACTTTTCAACAGCACCAAGCTCCTCGATGCACTCAAAAGCTGTAATCTAATTTAACCATCCGAAGTATTTGTGAGTATATAGTATTTAATTTCTCTGCTGGAAGATTCTGCCAGATTCATTCATAAATTTTCTCTGTGTAAGTTCCCCAGACAGTGGCACAGCATCAAATCCATACCAGTCTGAGTTACAGAAGTCAGTTTTGCAACTCTCAGAGTGGCTCTGAATCAAGTGTGGAAAGTGATGTGCTGATTATTCCCTGGAGAGACCCAAACTGAAGAGGCAAGGAAAGTTAGCACAATTCACTGGAAATCAGTAAACATGTTAGTGTCATGTCAGGCTTACAAGTAGGTCTGGAGCAATTAAAAGGTTAAATAGACTTTTTGACCCTCAATCATATTTAAAGTGCTATTCTGCACCCCAAACCTTCTCTTAGTTTTAAATTCAGGTACTTCAACAAATCTTTTGAAAAATTACTTAAGACAGTTTGAGGGATAAAAGTCTTTTGCTCACCACTACCAAAACCAATTCAGGGCCAACACCATACAATTGGAAGATATAAAGAGGAGAAATTCCTCACAGTTGATTCACTTTTCATATCAGACAACAGCAACTGTATTCAGATGTATGTTTAAAGAGCAACTGAACTTCTTTAACAGCTCAGAACTGAAGATTACTTAGAGGTGCACTTCATTTTACAGACTACTCTTAAAATACTTGTCCTTTGCTTGTCAGTATATAAGCACTTTTTTCTCTTCATATTAAAAAAGGAGAATCTGAATCACTAAAATACTGAGCTATCATCTAACCCAAGCAGGGTATTTCATCAAAAATAACCATTAAAAGTCTTCAGTAATATTTGCCCAGTCTGCCACAACTTAAAATTAGTGCTGCATAAATAATGCACGATCCTGTTCTCTAGTCTGGCATTTTTCTTACCGAATACTTATGGATGCTAAAAAAAAAAAAACAGAGAAATAAATAGCCGAAGAATCCTGCAGTATGCTGCACTGTGTAATTTATTTTCAAGCTTCTACAAATTAAGACTTAAACCCTGAATATCACATGTTGTGTATTCAAAGTTCTCCTAACTTCTGTTAGATGGAAATAGATGAGTTGGATCAAACTCCACACACCTACAGAAAGGAACATTTTAAAGCAGGACCAGAAAAAATTCACCACTACCAGCACAACTTCCATCTTTAGCAAATACTGCAGAACTGTCACACTGTTGCCTAACGGTCGCTGTTTGGCTGCAAAAGCTAAATAGGATCAGCCTATCTGTTAAGATTGCTGCTATGACAACAACTCTAGCAACTAGCTATTTTACTTAGCCAGTTAAAAATACATCTTTTAGCATTAAATGTATTGTAAACAGATGACATAAGTATGTAGAAATCAATCATTTTAGGTTAAAAGGCGGAACATTCGGACCTCGTGAATTTTTTTTCATTGAAAGTTAAGAGAAATTGAAGAACGCAGAAGCAGAATTAGTGGCAAGTTAAAAAGAAGTTCAATCACTTATTTAAAGGAAGCTATTTCATCCATTTCCTCTTTTTGTTCAGCATAGCTCAAGATGGTTTTTCTAAAATTGCAAGAAAACAAGGTTAAAAGGCAGCGGAGTGAGGAAAGAAATCAATATTCAAAACCATAGCGGCTATTCTTAAGTAGATTAGCTGTCTCCTTTTCATATGTCTGTGCTTTTAAACAATTTGCTAAGTTAAAGCAATGCTGCCACCCTCCCACCCCACCCCAAATAATCAAATTACTTTGTTTCATAATACTCCCACCCCTGCTCGCATCTCTGGAGGCTACAGTCTAAGATGAAACAGCATACTGCCAGTAAGTAATCAAAATCAGTCAGATCCACAAAGTCACAAGCATGATTTAAAACTCAACTTTTTTCAACAGCAAGTTAGGTCTTACTTATGCTCTAGAGCCTTT
This sequence comes from Ramphastos sulfuratus, assembly GCA_013399055.1. Classification (NCBI taxonomy): domain Eukaryota; kingdom Metazoa; phylum Chordata; class Aves; order Piciformes; family Ramphastidae; genus Ramphastos; species Ramphastos sulfuratus. The sequence goes on from WBNM01012120.1 coordinate 26,885, forward strand.
AGGGAAATCAACCTTCATTGTAGCTGCAGAATCAACATGTCACTTCTTTCTCTGGTGTATCCTTCTACATACCAAAACTCCCTTTTCCTTATCCTAAGACATAAATGGAGTCTTCCCCTTCTTCCATACCTTCTCCCATTATAATTCTGCTTCACCTTCATTTTATTCTGCTCCCTACTTGCCTTTCCCCTTTATTCTTCTCACCCTTAAGATGACCACTTGTGCTCCCCATTTCCAACCTTATTTTCTCTCCTCACACAGTCTTTCGTCTCAGGTCTCCCCTCAGTCCTCCTTCAGTCCATACTGAACACCTCTCTGTCTATTCTCTCTAATTTTGTTTTGATATTGTAACTGCACACCAAAACCAAAAGGGTTATTGAGAGTCTTCTTTCTGAAGGACTACGATGAGGTTTTTTTTTAGGTGACAAAAACTGGACAGAATGATCCTGCTGCATGGTATAAATGGTGTATGCGCACACAGAGAAACTAACAGTAATGCTGTAGGAATGAGAAACATTCAATATCCCAGTTCCCTCTCTAGTGTTTTTTACCTCCACTGATCTCCTCTATACTACTAAGATAATGGTAACTCAGAAACACAGACCTTCAGCAATGCCTCTGCACCTTCTTTAAGGGAAGGCTGAATACTCAAGCAAATGAGGGTGTAAAAAATAGCCCATAATACAGAAAAGAGAACTGGTGGTAGTCACCTGCAACGCAGGTGAATAGACTCCCTCTCTAAAAGGCTGCCTGCTCTTGATATTGTTAATAGCTATGATTTCAAACAAGATAAAAAGTGGCAGGCATCAGTAAGTCACAAACCAGACTACTGAGACCGAGTCTTCCCAAATTGTCAGACTAGCTTATTATTAGTTTAACATTCTACCATCAAAATAGCACCTAATGTTCTGCCCTAGCAGTTCCATTCAACAGTTCCCATTCCTGCTCTCCTTCCCTGGACCTCCTCAGGCCTCCCCTAATGCATGGTCACACTGGGAATGTATCATCAGTTGTTCCAAAAACCAGCCAGTCTGTTTCAATTTCTCATAGTATTGGCTCCTCGAATCAATAAATGGCAGTTTCCAGTGGCAATACAGGATCCCTGCAGAGCGAACTGTGCAGAGAAAGCAAGAGGCACACAACAGACTCCAGCTATTGCAAGCCATCCCTCTGTATTTTCAGTTATTTCACAAGCAGCTTCAGAAGCTCATTTTTTATTTAATTGTACATGAGAGGAAAACATCTTTTTAAAGTTTTCCACTGGGGTACTTAAGGAGTCTTGCCTCTTATGCTCGCACTAAATATATCAAAGCACTTTCAGTACAGAGCTGTTGTCAGTTACAAGCTTGTAAGCCAAAGACCTCCTACCTTTCACAGCCTGCACACCATATTCACTACAAAGGGTCACAGGAAAAGATGAACTAGGTAACACTAACAACACAGTGGGAGGCTTGGGAGGTTAGAAGATCATAAGGAAGGTATCAGACTGTACTTGTGAACAACTACCTCAGCACTGCATTAAGAGCACCTTAGGAATCTGCTAACACACACACTATGGATCCCTGCAAGTGTTTGATCATGCACAAATTCTTAGCATTAGGAAGTAAGTTTCCCAATACAAATCTATTTCCTGTGTAAAAGAGACACATCAGAAACAAGGGAAGAAACTATTTAATTTTCCAATAAATTTTCTTGATTACTGAAACTCTCTGAAAGGGGATGCTTCACTTTTCCAGACCCAAACTAACTCAAATTCTTCAGAAAGAACTTTTATCTCAGTCTACACCAATTAATTTGCTTGTTGTGCAGTTCCCAAAATGCCAACCCACAGAACACAGGTGTACGTGGGTGATTATCCCCACATGTGCAAGTTTGTGACCATAAACTACTTTGTTCCCAAGAAGCAGCATTTGTGCTCCAGAAGCATTACTTCAGCTCGAACTATTCCTTACAAGGTAATACTTAAGCGGACTTGAGGAGTCCCACTTGTGGCTGTTGAAATTTGAAGTGGAATTTCTGTGAGAAACTGAGAAACCTATTCCAAAGTTAAGCTTGCTACAACCACCACAGCACTTAGGCAGAAACGGCTAGCCCTAAAGTCAAGAGGCAAAATTTAGCAACACTATGAGGTGTCTGAAGCAGAGTATCTTTAATTTTCAATACTTCCCCTTGTTTTGAGTTAAAATTAGGTATTATGAGACAAACAAATGCATCCTTTCAAATCCCATCCCCTTTTTCCCAGTGGTGCCTCCATACACTGCTTGGAGAGGCCAGTAGAAGAAAGCAGCAACTGAGGATTCAGTTACCCAGAACTATGCCTTAGAACTATGACAGCTCCCACAACAAAACTCCCCTTTTCTGAATTCTTAATTCCTTTCAGATACATGAACAGAAGTGAAGAGACTGACTTGAAACCAATGAACAGTGCAGTTTTAAGAGCAGAAAGACAAAAACCTTCACCCCAAACAGAAAAGTCTGAAGGCTTCTGACTGAAACATTTTCAGATATGAAGTGAAAATGCCCTTACTGGGCCACAGATTAAGACATTAAAGTAAAATTTAACCATTCCCTCACATATTCAGAGTTCTTGGTCTTTGCATGCACGTTTCAGGTACAATCAGTCCTCACTGTCAATTTTTGCCTCTCCTGTTGGCCTTGCCATGTTTAGACCACAGCTTAAACACACTTTTATTTTATCCATGTTGCAATCATTTCTTGTCCAAATATAACACAGACACAGCAGAGGGGTGAAGAGCAAGCTTCCCTTAAGCCCATTTTTTGAAAGAAAAAAAAGGAGAGATAATCACAAAAGGTCATTTAACAGACCATTGCTTTGTGGTAGCGCTATTCGAACAGCGGCATTTCTTCTGCCCTGTGGGAGGAGAAAGCCAATATTAAACCACAGCTGACAAGATTTATTACTTGAGTACTCTTTGCACCTCAAGAGTAACAAATTTAGGTCAAATCTGCCTTACGACATTTCTATCACTTCTTAGTCTACACTTGCTTCAAGATTCACTGTGCTGCTTTCCCAAGGCAGGTCTGCCACAGATCCATCATCCAATAATACACTGCCTGGGACAGTTCCTAAATTTACATACTTAAAACTTCAAAGTATTTTCTTAAGGTTCCAAGGAACAAAAAGAAGGAATCGATTCTACAGTTCTCTGTGGTAAGGCATAAATCACTCCTCCACACACTGATGGGATGATTCAGAGTTACTCTGAGTCAGTGCACATTTCTGACACATCAGCTTTAAAGAAAGAAAGAAAGAAAAAAAAAAATATATCAACCTCAGTATTTTTCACTCACTTCCTGGAAGCAAGTTTTAATTATGATATTGTCCCATTAGAAATGTCAATTATTTTTAAGCATATGCCATCAATCCTGCAAATTTTATTTCAAGCCCCATTAAGGTCAAGGGTAGTAAAGCTTTTTAGTACCAGCAAAATCATGCATTAGGTTTGCGGTTTGGTAAGTGTTCAGAAAGTCACTTTAAGAAAAGAAGCCAAGTAGAGGTAACTTCCTAAACTGAGTTATTCTAAATGTTTGTTCAGATAGCAGCAGAAAAAGACAAAGTATTTTAGCTCTGTTCAACAGCAAACATTGAACTTAAGGTGCTTGCTCTGCACTGCTGTATTTGCTGGCTCCTGTGCTGCCATTGGGTGCAGCAGAGATGATGTCTGCATAGCTTTCCTAAGTGAGCTACTTGAAGTCAGTCATTCTTTCTTCCTCCCCGAAGGACTGAGAAGAAGAATAATTACTTGGAAGGGATTGGTTTAAACTCCTCTTCTTCATCTCATACAATGTGCACCTACCATGTATTTTTCTAAACTGAGACAGGTGACTTCATGCTGATGAGAAGCACTCCTATTATATGTTTCACTAGTTAAGTTGTAGGTGGAAGCATCTCCAAATGAGAGGCAGTGACACACATTCAGAGCCACTGCAGAGCCTGTGCAGTAATCCCATGCAATAATCACACCTTCCTGCTCTATGGCAATTAGACTGTGCAGCTACAGAGCCTCTTCTATTGCTGCTCTGTGCTATGTCTATGTACCCTGAAGGAAATTAAGAGTCAAAGCTCCACCACGCTAAAGCAAAGAGATTGTATGTACAGGCAATACTCAGCAGAGAAACTATACATTTTTCTGAATCCACACTACAACAAAAACATGTTCTTGAATGAGAACAATGTTGTAGCCAATGTCTGTCCAAGCTCCAAAAACCACAGCTTTGGTTCAAGGTCTCTTCAAGAGAGCTGTGAGCCCACATAAAACCAGAGAACTCTTACAAAATGAAGAGGGAAACAGATCCAATCGGTTACCATTTAACCTCTACATACCGATTTTTTTCTTGCTCTCCTCATTCTGGCCAAGAGTTGGTCATTAAATTAGCTTTGTCTTATTTTTAATGTATGTTAAAACCCAACTTTATTTTCCCCCCGTTTTTGTTTCACACAAAACTCCACAGCAATTACAAGGCTGAGATGAAACTTGGGAGGAGGGAGGGGAGGAAAAAACCCAAACAAACAAACAAAAGTTGCACAGTTTAAAAAGACAGCACAAGCTAGAGAAGAAAAACAGAAGGATGCTCTAAAGATGTAATTTTGGTTTTCCTATATATAGTTGCAGTAGTAAAAAGCTGTATTTCACCAAGAACAAAACAATTTTCTGGAATTCAAATGACTATGCTGAAATTGCTTACTTGCTTCTCCTTTGGTAGGTGCTTAGCCCCACCACTTGCATTTACAAATCTAAACGACTTCTCAAGTACTCTATAAAAGATATCTTTAAGAGCCTATTGTGTTTTTGAACTATTTAATAATGGATCTTTTTCAAATTAAATTGCATGTCCTTCTATGGCAAGATTCTCTTAGAAGTGGAAAGCATCTCTGCCTTGAGAAATCATGCAAGCTGCTTAAGGTTCAAATGCATGTCCCTGTCCACACATGGGTATGTTCTGTGTGCTAATTTTTATCTATTTCCTGCAATGCACCACTGCAGCAGTGAATTTCACAGGAGAACAAGGGCCGTGCCAATACCGCAGTAAATGTATTCTAAGATCTAGTACAAAATCTATTACCTTCCCTCACCGTTCCCCCTTGTCAGCAAATTGTGGCAATGTTTTTAAACGTCCCATTAGGTAATGTATTGATTTAATCCATGGGCACGGGATTGGGAAGCGATTCAAGGAGCAAGCTAAACAGACAAACCTGCCTGATGCTGTGTGGTGTCTTAGTAAACCCTGCCAGGGCTGCAGAGATTGTACTTTGCCCTGCATAACACTGCAAAATCAGAGATTCTTTCTATGAAAACAGGTAAGCTCCTGGGAAGTTTGCCATGTTGCTTTGACAGAAATACTCTAGATAGCAGCCTTTCAGCAAGAAAAGAAAAAAGAAACTTCAGGATCAAAGCCCTAACAAGTCCTACAGCCTCATTTAGAAAAGCAGCAGAGATATTTCTGCTATCTTTCCTTTAACTACTTTAAGACGTCCATAAAAATATGTGAACTTAATTAGTCCACATCAAAGTCAAAGCAATTCTGCTAGTCAGAAAGACGGATGGGACGATGCTACAAGCACACATTCTCTGTGGCATGACTTATTTATGAGACAAATACTCTCAGCATAAAAGGAGACTGGTAGAAAATGAGCAGTAATAAAGTGACAGAGTACATGTAATAGTGACTATTTGTTTTATTAAAACAAACCAATGCTGCAGTAAATAAGGCAGCTCCATTGCTGAGCCTAACAACAAAAGCATTAGTCTGGGAGAAAACATTTCTGCTTTTAAAAGCTTCCTGTGAGTTACGCACTACTTCATCAAGACTTTTAAGAGTTATTATATATGACATTTATATATTTACTGTAGCAAAGCAAGCCAGCTGGTACACAGAAATTAACCCTGCAACAACTTACAGAATCATAGAATGGTAAGGTTGGAAGGGACCTCNTCTGACAATTGCTGGTTTCACTGATGATATACATAAACAAGCAAAAGGCATGCAGGCCAAACTGTCTTCTTGCCACCAGAATAACTACTTCTTCATCTAACAGGAGCTGAAGACAAGCTCTAGTACCCTCACAGTGCCTACAAGAAAAGTCATTGCAAAACAATGTAATAAAGTTCCCATTTGGTTTTACAAGAGCTCTACAGAACATTTGCTGATTCTCCTTCCAAAGACCAACCTGCCCAAAGCACCACAAACTGTTTCCAAGAAGCTGATTTCCCCCTTGTAGCTTGCCAGCAAAACCTGCTGACACTGAAAGGGCCATTAACCCATGACCACTACATGGTCTTCACCACAGAACGAGTGCACCCTCCAAAATTACACAGCAAGTCTTCGGGGGTAAACAAGACAGATAATTCAGAAGATCTCAAACAACAATACTGTTGGCATTAAGTATAAAATGGAACTATCATGGATGAAGTAGAAATTCTGCTTGTCTAGTTCCACTTATGATAATCAAGACAGCATCATCTGAGGACACATTTACACTCACTGAGCTGTTTATGTACAGGAATACTCTAAGGCAACTAGCATGTTACTGCCTAGGAACATTCAGAGAATGAAAGCAAATTCTCACTATGCAGGCATAGAATGTCCTTTGATATCTAGTAAGCTGAAGCTTACTATTTCCTCATACTACAGTACAAAACAAATTAATAATTCATTGCACTACAGCAAAATAAGAGATCTTTCATTCACTAGAAAACTTCCACGTAAATTCACAAACCTGAAGTTACAAAGACAAGGCAGAGGTGGTCAAAACTGCAATCCACCCTTTAGAATATTTCAGGTTTAAATGGATGGATATTCTGAACTCTGCAGACAGGCAAGTCAGCTTAGAAAAAAGTTAAAGCAGTATGAACACAAAGTAACTTCTGGAAAAGAAAAGGAGTTTTACTGGTGAATAATCCAAACAGGTAGGATGGACGAAAGCATCTTCAGAGAAGCAAAAAACCTAACCAACCAAACAAGAAAATCCTGGGAAATAATCATTCTCATGATTAAAAAAAAAAAATTAAAAAATTCCTTTAACTCATTTTAAGAGTTTGCAAATTGCTGTGGTCCCACAGCCACATCATTAATCACAATGTGTGTAGAAAGGTAGGTGACAAGTTTCTTAGGGAAAAGATCCTGCCTTTTTTTTTTATATATATATATAAGATGATGTACAGCCTATTACTACATTTTAACACTTCATGCTGCATCTGAAGCATTAACTTGTTTGTTTTACCTGCCTCTCAGAGGAAGGAATGGGGAGGAAGAGTGCAGTCAAATTGTTGCTGCCCCTCCAGATCACAGCACATGGAATTCTAGCTCAGGTAGGCAACCAGAGAAATTCCAAATCGCATCAACAGAATTAAGAAGCAACCAGAAACCCTCTAACCTGCCCCCCTACAAAGAAACAAAAAAAATACCCTCAGAATCCAACACATAACCACATCACAATACATTCTCAGGCACATCACTATAAAGACTCAGTTCTTGGACACAAGTTAGAACATCTTGTCCAGATGTTAAGAAAATTAAAAAACATAACAAAAAAACATGCTGCCATAAATATTTGCCTTTGTTACAGAAACATGAAACTACAAACCTCCAGCTGTCTGCTCATTTCCCCCTCACCTCCAAGATACTACAGCAAGCACACCAAAATTATCTCAGAAGTGAAGCTTCCATTAAGACAGGAATTGAAATCTGTTCCTCCTATACTTCAAATACACACTAGCAGCAAACTCAAAGCAGCAAGGACACCATTTCTGGATAGTTTCAGAGTGTTGAGAAGCTGGAACAGCAATCCTTGGACGGGTTTAATAGCATAAAAGTCACAGTGGTTGTGAAGTGTTTTCTGAATTTCCGTCACTGCTGTCACAACTGTTACAGACACTTAATTTTTTTAAATGAAGTTTCAGTTCTAATGCTGAAGTTTAGGATTACAATTTGGGAAAAGTCTTCACTTATTTCCTTTTTCTAGTTTGCTGAATACAGCTAAGGAGATCTCCTTTTTATACTCAATTTGTTTTCCCCCAGCAATACTCAACCACAACAATATTTTGTTGTTCTTTATTAATGTACCAAACAACAGCATTAAGTAAGATTCTCTATATTCCCTTTCACAGATGCCTGTAAGCCATTAACAGATTACAGTTCATGTGTTAGTGTCACTGCTTTGTTCAGAAGATCTAAACAGACACTTTTGAGTTGAGATTTTTTTAACTGATTGTAGAGAAAATAATCCTGAATTTTTCATACCCTATTCTGTACATTACTAAAAGGAAATGCTTCATAAGGAGGAAAAAAAAAAGTTTCTATAGTCACATGCAAAAGTCTTTCCTTTTTTTAGCAGTCATTACGAACACAATTATTTGTATCTTTTGGGAGGTGTCAGCATCAGTAGGTTTGACTTCAGGAAATTTGATTTTGATGAGTCACATTTTAATAAACATGAGGCAAGCCATTAAGTGAATGGAGTTGATATCCAGGCCCTAAATCTGTCCACTGACATTTATGTAAAGAAAAAGTTCTAGAGCCTCACTGCAATGCAATGCAACATGCAGAATACTCGAATAGATTCAATTGTTCACCTTGACCCAGCTGAAATTGGTTGTCTACAACCAATGAGGAAATCATTTGTGTGCAGGTCAAATGCTGCTCATGTTACCGGCAAGAGGAGAAACCTACTCACAGCACCTTTAAACTACATGAATTCACCACAAGAAAAAAAGCTTCTCATTACTACTATGAGAATAAATATCCAAACTGGGTTAAAGATAGATGGTGGTAGTGGGTTTTATTATTATTGTTGTGTTTTGTTTCTGTTTAACTTCCAAGCAGCTGCTGTATCCTACTACAAAAAAACCTCCTCTGGCACATAACAGCAGGGTGGGAAGTGGCCGGAACCTTGTAGATTTGACTGGTACTTTATTAAAAATGTTCACATTTAGCAATGAATGCAGAGAAGTAAGCAAACCTGTGTCTCTTATCCATGCTTATGATTGCACTGAGTGTGGCAACTGCAGCTGTAAACCAGGGCCAAGCACGGGCAGTATGGACCGGGAAGAAAGGAAGAAGGATGCACAGCCCAAAATGAGAGTGAAATGGGCCGCAGAGGTGAGGGGAACTGTGCTAGAAACCAAACCGTTGCTGTCACCCACAAGGTCAGAGAGGCAGAAGCAGAGAAGTAGCTCTTCCTTAAACAACACTGAAGATGATGCAGCATTGTCCCAGCTCTCCATTTTGTGAGGCTGAAGCCCACATAACATTATTGCTTCTGTTACAGGTATCAGCCACACCAAGTCTTTGTCCACATCTAAGGATGTATGATCCAACAGGAATCACAAAAGATGCAGAAAAGTATTCCTCTTCCCACTGACAAATGCCTTCCTAGCAAAACATCTCACATCACTCAGAAGTACAAAAACTGAGAGATGAGAATAAAAGGAGAGTAAGAACAAACCCATGTTTCATTTCCACAAATAGATGAAGAACAATCTTGCAGAAATAGTTCCAGTGTCACTGCTGTAGATGTGTAAATATCAATTCATGGCTATTTTGACATAGAATTTCTATTCCATCCATCATCATCTCCTAACACTTAACTGTTCACTCATAATCTGAACCAAACCAGACATTTGGCTGAATTTCAGTGAGTTTGAGTACTTGGAACTTTTATCAAGCTCAGAGCTAGCTGCAAGACTGCAGAAACCTTGAAAATTAACCCCTCAGCAAACTCCAGCTAACTGCTGTATGCTGGTTGCATGGCATCATCTCCCACAGCAAAAGATAGGAATGTCTGACACAATTTTGTGCTGCCCAGCCAGACCCTACCCTCTTTACTTGTCTTCTGTATTTACTAGAGGAAGTGCTAAACCCTTAATACAAATTACTCCCTTCAACAAAGGCTGATGGCTTGAATTTAGCGCCATTTACATGTCACCAATATTTACTTCCACATCTTTCTTTTTTGGTAGGATGCTTGATTACATAATGCTGCACGCAGAGAACAAAAATTAGTAGATTATAATATTTGGTTTCGTTTATGGACATTGTGCTTGGTTTGTCATCTAACATTAAAAAAAAAGTGTTAGCTTAAAGCATGGATATAAAAAATTAGTTAAGACAAAACAAATATAGACTGCAGCAGCCAGCTGGGCTCAGTAGCTAGGAAAGCTTATTAGGCAAAGCACATGCTTTTAGCTAGAACACACCTCTGCATTCCAAAAAGAAATCCCAGCAGGACAGCGAGCTTTTGCAAGGCAGGATAAGAAAAGTAAGCAGAAAAATTCCCAGGCTGTTAATTACAGTGACAGCCTGTTTCACAATATCAACAACAGATCCTTCTTCCTATTTTCTTTGCTCTTTAAAGGAGAGGGAAAAAAATACACTGAAACCAAGGCACCTCCACTTTTACATTTTGCTAGACAGATTTTAAAAAGAAGCCTGTCTCTAGAAAAGCTTCAGCTACTCTCTACTGTCCCCAAGCAAGATGTTGGAAAGGCTACAGAAGACAGGGTGAAAATGCAATTAAGTGCAGATAACATTAGTTTCAGGATCTAAAACATGCCTGCCTTGCTTGTATCAAGCACAGAAGCAAATTCAGAGCTGTAAAGATTAGACAACTCTGTGAACACCAATTTCTTTCTGAACCGACTAGCTTTCATGAAGTTCTAATACCCCTCTTAAAATACAAAAGATGGAAAGGAAGAAGACATTTCAGACAAAGTGCTACCCAGTTCTAGTGAGATATTAAAATAAAAATAAATCCACTTTCATGCTACCACGTACAGCAAGTGCTAAGGCTCCTTCTAAGTACCTTCATAATAGAGTAAGAATTAAACAAACAACTCAGATCCTCAAAAAAACAAAGTAACGTCAAAAAAACCCAAATCAAACAAACAAAACCACCCATAACCCCGCACACACCAAAACAACCCAAACAACCACACCCCCCAAACCAGATTAAAAAAAAAAAAAAAGTAACATAACACCTTTCAGGGATAAAGAATTCCTTTATCCCTGAACTGGAGAGTTCTAAGAACCGTTTCAGGAGGCCAACTCCAAACAATTGTCAGTGACCTTTCAAAAGGAACAAAGCTTTTACTCAAGTAGTTGAAAAAAAAAAACAAAAAACAAAAACACAAAACCAACAAAAACCAAAACTGAGGCTAACAACTTTAAAAGTCCTAAAACTGTACCAGTTCTTGAAGCTATTCTGAGTTCTGCAGAAAAGGCACCATCAAGACAGAATGCTTTCGACTCAGTGCCACTGCTTCACTCCAGGATGCATCGGGTTTGGACAATACTTCAGAACACATAATACACAGGTTGCTTCACATTTTCACAACAGAATGCTCTTTGAATTAAAATGTTGGAGCTCTAGTTACAAGTTGGCAAAGAAAAGAGTTTAAATGTGCCCCAAAAAATATCTTAAAGCTGTATTTTTTTAAAAAGCGTTTATAAATCTTAGTGAAAGACAAAGACTGAATTTAACAAACACAAATAGATTCATCCCAGCAGTTTTAACCACTGTCATTACACATGTCAGATGAGTGGAAGTATCCAAAACATGATACCCTCATCTTTCAGATGCTCTGCTAGCCCTTATGTCTGGGCCTTGCAAGCAAGAAAAACATAATAAATAATACATAACATTTTCCACTTTTTTTGTGAAGGCATTAACATTTCTGTTAAAGATTTAATTCTGTCCACTGATAGAGGGCTAGAAGAACAGCACTTTGATGTAGAAGACAATTTGCCTGTCAAAGTTAATGAATTACTCCAATTCTTTTTTTGATTAATCATACAAATTAAAAATGCAGAAGAAAGGTTCTTTAAGAGAAGCAAAATTTCTCTCAAAGTTTTCCTCCAAGTTCAAGTGGTTTTCATCAGTACTCTGAATCTATGTCTGAACACTTTCTTCAGTAATGAAATAACTCCTGGAATTAAAAGTGCCATAAGATTTAATTAGAAAAGGATTTTCTGACATCCTATTTCTGATAATCAAGCCATGGCAGTGGCAACTGATGAAGGAAGTGGGGGACCAGTACTATCTACAGGCACTTAACCCAAGATCTGCATTAAGACTTTCCAGCTCATCAATCCCAGGTAAAACTTATCTTCTAGGGAAAATGAAGAAAAGATGTATCAAATATATTCACTCCATCTGACCCTTGAGACAAGTGCTTTTGCAAGGCACACTCATCACTATAGATTTGCTTGAGAAAAGTCAAATATGACACTAAAAAGACAGGAGAAAAGAAAACCCCACAGTGGACATGTCAGGAACGCTCTGAAAGGAGAGAAGAGAGCTCTAGAGAAAGGGCCAACTTCTTAGCTCCCACTATGGCAAACAACTTCAGCAAATGGTACAAGAAATACTAAGTATATATAAATGTTCTTTTTCTGCAGTGTCCAACTACTTGAACACTTAACTGCGCAGGTGTTTAGCAGAGCTAAAAGTTCATATCACTGTTCAGGGAAAGACTCACCCTCAGTTTTACATAAGACATACAGTTTGTCCTCCAAACTTGAAGCTATTTTATGAAAACAAAGAAGGGAACATCCCAAAGCACATCATGTTACAAGTAGGCAGAAACCGCTATTTGTACACATGCCTTCAAATTCTGTAAAGCAGCTCAGTTTATATGCTTGAAGAGGAAAAAAAACAAACAAACAAACACTCCACATTATTTTCCTCTTTATCTTGCAGAACAGGAGTATTACAATTAAGATCAAAACTGTTTCAGTCCACTTCACTCATGTCTCCCTTTTCCTCTACTGCCTCTTGGGAAACTTTGGCTTTTGAAAAGAACTGTCCCCTACCTGAATCTTCCTTGTCAAATGAAAATACCACTTATGTTGTATTAACATCGATATGTTAAGAAGTGTAACCATTCTACCTAGAAGAAAGAAAAATGTTATCTGAATCTCACTTTCCTGTAAAGATGGTTTCAGAAGGTACTTTATGTACTCTTGAGTACATAGTGAAGTCCAGGAAGCCACAGCAAATTTTCTGTCCAAAAATAGTATCTGACCACAGGTATAATTTATAAGATGGGGAAATATATGTTCCTTGTAAAGGCCTTGCTCTATTTATGTCTGCATAAGCATGATTAATGCCATAGATATTCAGTAGTTAGCACCACACACTTGGACAGAAGCACACTGGTTTCTGTAATAGCAGAGACATTTAAGAAGGGCTAAATGCACAAGGAGAAACTACAGAAGACATGGATCAATTACAGGGGATGTTCTGGAGCACACACACCTGACAAATTAGCAGCATGAAGCATTTTAATAACAGTGCCAGCAGAAGATGCTCGCAAGAAGGGAATAAGATAATTTGCTCATGCAGTACAGGTGATTGCCAGCAACTACTCATGCATATGCAACTGATTCATTCAGACAATACAGTTAGAACTACAGTTACTGTCACATCTGCCAAGCATAAAAAGACATAACTTAGATCTTACCTGACATTAGCAAATACTGGGCCCACAGCGTACTCATTAACACTAATAATTAAGATAAGTAGTGTTTCATTTACCACAAGAGCATCTATACAGTTAAGCTGCCGAGTGCTTGCAGGAAAAAAAAAAAAATTACTCAGCCATCATTTACAGTTTATCTTATTAGAGAGTTTAAGTGTGCTTGGGTACATATGCATTTTCATGTAAAGCAGAACACAGAAAGTTACTGTTCCATAAATAATAACAGTGTGATTTAAATAACCTATTTGGAAAGCAAAAACCATAGATCTGAGGACTCCCAACTGAAAAAGAGAACTGAAAATTGGAACAGGAATTGGTGGAACAAATTTAAGTCTTATGGCAAACGTGATTGAGCTGTTTGCAGAAAGCTAGCGTAATAAAATCATCTCGTTTTATAATCCAAACAGGGATTGGGTGTTGCTAGCATCTACAAAGCCAGAGTGGGCTGTAATCAGTGACCTTGTAATTATGTTTAATGGAATCTCACTTTCTACGTGGCTGCCACAATCCAACTAAGCTACAAGAGAATTCTCCTCTTCACCAGCAGAGCACACATACTCTGTCAAACGATGAGGTAGAACCCACTGCTCCTCAGGACACTTGCTGAGGACAGCAGAGCTTACTTAGAGCTGTGAAGGAAATACCTGCTAAGAGTCTGAAAACAGACCAGAACAGCAATATCCAAGAAACCTTCCAAGTCCAGCTTCAGATTTGACACACGGCTCCAAAACAGATGGGAAAAGAAAGCTCTGGCATCCATGGACTTGGAAAAACATTACTGGCTTGTCTACAGTATAAAATACTGACATCTTGATGATAGTCCTAAAATCTGGCATCGTGCACACGTGGAATTGCACCAGCATCAGTGTAACTGTTCTGTGTACCAAGGTAAACTGCCCACAGTATGAGATGGCATTCAAAAACTGGATTGAAAACCAGAAACAAAGCCAGGTCTACAGATCTTTCAAATTCTCAAAAAAGAACAAACAAAAAGCATTACTGGGAAAAAAATTAATTTTAAAAAAAGTCTGTTACTGTAAAGTCTCACAGTCTATTATGCAGAGAAGCTGCTCTGCTTCTTGGTTTAGAATGTAAGGTGGTCATCTCAAACTCAAGGGCTTTTATGGTTCATGACAAAATTACTCCTGGTCTAGCTGAACAGTTCTCCCTGAGTTGCAGTTCTTTGAACACCATAAGTTCAAACTCATAGGTCAGCATGTATAAACAAAAGAGGTAAATGAAATCCTGATTCCTTGCAAGTAGATGCTATGTAAAGAAGTGGAGGAGAAAGCCAAATCTGTATGGATGAATTCCAGTTACCTACGACTGCTGGGCAAGCAGACAATGGGTTGAAATATCCAGAAGTCCATTTAGAGAGAAGATATTATTCTGTGGTTCTTCAGAGAAGGGATTATCACCTCTCAGGAGGTGTAAGCCTTACAAGACAGTCAGTTGCAATGCCTTAAAATACAGATTTACTGTGTTTGATAAATATTCAAAACACCTTCCATCCTCATAGCCACTGCACAACAGTATAGGAGTCTGGAGACTTTACATCAAGTTCTCCATTATTTTAGTCACAAATTCATTGCAGGTTTGATTCTTTTCGTATTTTATATAGTTGGCAGACTTCACCTCTTAACAGTTAACATAATAATGAAGACCTTGCAAACTTGAAGTTGACCAAAATATTACAAAAACAGGCCTGGAAAAATTACCTTTCCCTTCTGGGTTTTTCCTAACATGTTTTTGGAGCAGTCTGAAGAGCAGTGCTTTGCGGTAGTGACAATCTTCCTACAGTGGCCAGTATTTCCATCACTCTCCAAGAAGACTCTTGGGGAAGGCACAGAGGAATGGTGTGTGCATTTATAAGCTCACTACTAAAAATTCACCTGTTCTTTATAGCAGTTTCATCTTTCCATCTTTACAGCAAGATACTACTCTAGTAGTAGAGCTACTCTGCTACTCAGTCAGCAACAGCAGTTATTTCAAGGGACAGCAGCTCTTTATTCCAGAGGTTTCATACAGCTCTTCTACTGCCAAGTTTTCTCTTAAAAGATGGAGAAAAACAAAATCTGAGTAACCATTATTATTAAAACAGTCACTAAATTCCTCTTTTAATCAAAGAAAGACGAGACAGGAACATCAAGAGCCATATACATGCAATGCAATTAACAACAAAAAAAGAGAAAGGGAGAGTTAAAAAAAGTTATGGCTGTGGTCTGGCTGTGCTGCTCTGACCAAACACAGCAGACCTTGAATCCTCTTCAACTGACTGCTAAATTATGAACCTGATTCTTTAAAAAGCAGAGAAATGAATTCTGTACTATACTGGATACCACACACCTCAAAGTATCTCATATTGCCATTCTCCACTTTTGCTTCCCAAGGATAAGTATAATATTGACTCTACATATACACTTGTTAAATATATGTATACACACACAAAAAAACAATTGAAGTTTAAAAAAAAAAATCCATGGCAATGATGTTGTGTGCAATGAAACAAAGTATTAAAACCTCAGAAATCAAATTGAGACTTAAAGATTTGGTAACACATTTTTATTTGCCCCCTCCCAAAAAGTCCCTGAGCTCTACCCAGCAGCAGCACAGAACAAAAAGGTATTCTTACAAGCTTCTAAATACCAAAACACATTTTCTCATCACACACCTCTGGTCTCTTTATGATAGGAGATAAAGTTCAATAAGTGAGTTCCATGAGATGCTGGGATTGAAATGAGAAATTAATTTTAAAACTATTAGCTATAATTACTTGTATTGTGAGTAAAACAATATAGATGAAGTCACTGTGTGATTAACACAACGGAACAGTGACTGTTCAGTGTACCAGTACTTAATAACTGAACACAGACTGCCTGGAACAACTTAAGTGACATTTTTCTTCTTTCATCCTTCAGATAATGCTGTGGAGAAGGTGAAGCTTTACAAAAAAGTAACTGCTAAACCAGCCTTTAAATTAATTACCCACACATACATCTACATATAAAACAATGTGAGACATGGCCTGATAAATGAGACAGGATGGTGCAAAACATTTAATGAAGCACAGGTTTGAGAAAGAACCAACCACACACTTCAAACACAGGGACTGCTGGCAAAACTAATAAAATTAATGCTCTGTTTGTTGATCCTACATGAATTACAATTACAGTTTTATTGCTCTGTATTTTGTTCAAATATACCCCAGTGTACCTTGGCACAAATTTAGGTTTTAAAGAAAAAAAAAAAAAAATCAATGGATCAATTAGAAAAGCTGTAAAAAGATTAGTGCATGGAGTAGTAGTACATCCATCATTTCTCAGAACCGATTCTTAGAATCATAGGACAGTTTGGGTTGGAGGGTACCTCCAAAGGTCATCTAGTCTGACTCCCCTGCAGTCAGCAGGGACATCCTCCTCTAGATAGGTTGCTCAGAGCCCTGTCCAGTCTGACTTTGAGGATCTCCAGGGATGGGATCTCAATCACCTCCCTGGGCAGCCTGTTCCACCACCCTTGTGGTAAAGAGCTTGCTCTTAGCATCTGGTCTAAATAGTTTCTGGTGACATTGTAATGTCTTTCAGGGAAAAGAAACTTGGCCAAGTGTCTGTGCCAAGGTCTCATGTTACCAATCCCATGAGAACATCTTGCTGGCATGGACAGAATCAGCTCTACCAAACTCCGCTCTGACAGGATCAAGCCAAAATTGAGACAGAGGGATTGTTACAACTGAAAAGCATTCATAGTTAGTCACTGTAGTTACTTCCTTGATGTATCCTCATTGCTTACCTCAGGGATTTCCTCAAAACCTCCACACGATGACACTCTCTTCTCCCATTATATCACCAACCAAAACAAGACATTTTGCTTCCAACCTTGCCTGACTTAGTATCAGACGTTGTATGGGCTTCCATCTCCCATTATTTTCACTTTATTTACTTTCCATAGAGAAATTGGAAAGGTTTTTTTGTGCTAGAAGGTAGTAATTTATTACAAGGGGGGTATAAGGAGAAGACCAAACTGCAGAGAAATCTCAACCAGCCACAGGACAGATGACACTGTTCCTGTGTCTCCTGTCTTCCTTTCTGAATTTCAGTTCTCTCCCCGAATTGACAGGGATGGTCTGCTGGTATCCACAGCTTCCTCTTAAACAGAGAATCCATCTGATGCAATCTCAGAAGTTAACCACATTGCATTCCAAAAGACAAGTATCATCATCAAAAGGTAGGACTCCCCAAGCTCTCCCCAAAACTACTAATGACCAAGCTCTGAAAGTAAATCAGTTCAAGTAAATAGATAACCTTAACGCTTCTTGTTTCCCAATTGAACAATTCCCTTAGGGAGGGAGGGAACAGCTGCTCTGGACTTGAAGATCTGAAACTGCAGTCTCACAAGACTTTATCCCTGTTTGCTTTCCTTGTTCTTCCCCATACTACAGGAACATTAACAGTTTTCAGAAACTTAATTATTTATTGCTCTCACCATACTAACAAATGTTCTTTGGCAGATGAGATGTACTTTTCGGTCTGCTCTTCAGCTGATCTAGCTCTTGTCTGTTTCCAAAATGAAGATAGACTTACCAACCCCTTCTGCTGGTTAGGGCATTAGCTGGTATGCTAACAGCTCATTAAAGCTCCAGACCCCTTACTGAAGTTAATAATAGCAGAAGTTTGTGTGTGCTTGGTGCTAGTAATAACAAAAAAGATTTTTAAAGAGGTGCATTTGCTATCAAAACTAATTCCAGTGCAATCTGCATTTTGGTAAGGACAGAGAACTCCTCTTGCAATTTTGTTCTAAACAAATCCCTGCTTCCACACTCATAAAAATGCTATCAGTAATAAATTCAACATTTACAACACACATATAGGAGGGTAGATTCAGTCCCAATCTATCATTTACTCAGACAAGTCACTGGAGGCCAGAAACACAACAGAGACCTCACTCTTTCTCTGCTCATCTCCCAAGAACTATGTGGGCTACTCCAGCAGCAGAATAAGTTTGTTTAGGCTCTCAAAGCCCCTGTATACAGAAAAACGTGAGCCTTAAAACCTCCAAAGACAGAATAATGTGGGAGTGGGTTAAAATGTCAATTAGAAGTCTTTTACCTGAGCAAAAATCAGAACTGCATTGTCAAACTTCACTTGAAAACCAGTTGGAAAGCTGGAAACAAAATCAGGGGAATCTTGAGGGAAGTATTACAATTGCAAATCACCAATAAAATAATCTCACCAACAGCAGAGCAGAAGTATTACCCCAAACTGCCTGTCCTGATCTCTCATTTTGTTTCTCTGGCTATAAACATGTGAAGTGTGCTGTATGGTCTTCATGCTTTACAGTGGGATTACCTAAGAATTTTGAGTACATCTCATGACTGCTTGAGAGTGTCTCAAAGTTGGTTAAAAGCAATCCCTACCAAGTAAAGAGGTGGTTTACTCAGGTCTAGAAGAAGTCCTCCCTAGTTCTGCTTTTCAAGAAAGTGTTTCTATAATAGAATCATAGAATCACAGAACAGAAAGGTTGGAAGAGACCTCAAGGATCATCTAGTTCCAACCCCCTGCCATAGGCAGGGCACCTCCCACTAGTACAGGTCACTCAAGGCCTCCTCCAACCTGGTCTTGAACACCTCCAGGAAGGGAGCAGCCACAACCTCCCTGGGCAACCTGTGCCAGTGTCTCACCACCCTCACTGCAAAAAACTTCCTCCTAACATCCAGTCTAAATCTTCCCTCTGCCAGTTTAAACCCATTGCCCCTTGTCCTGTCATTACAAGACCTTGTCAATAGTCCCTCCCCAGCCTTCCTGTAGGCACCCTTCAGATACTGGAAGGCTACTCTAAGGTCTCCTGGAAGCCTTCTCTTCTCCAGGATGCAGAGCCCCAACTCTTGTAGCCTGTCCTCACAGCAGAGCTGCTGCAGCCCTCTGAGCATCTTTGTGGCCTCCTCTGGACCCGCTCCAACAGTTCCATGTCCTTCCTGTGCTGGGGGCTCCAGAACTGCACACAGTAGTCTGGTAGTGCAAATAATTGAGGCACAAAGAATGAAAAGTAGAGAAGTTTGCAAGGCACACACAATTTGGATGATGTCAGAGCAAACTGACACCATATTTTGCCTGAATTTTGACTTAAAGAAACACTCATAGTGTAACTTTCTGTGACAATTTCTCTTAAAATCTAAAAAGGGGAATAGATATTCTGGTGATGCAACACCCAGCCACTGGACACAGTGAGATTTACACTGAAAATACACTGGGGAAAAGAGTGTATTAGCAGGTTTACATATGACTGAACCAGGAAATCTCCCTTCCTTGGTAATCCAACACCACCATGTACACAACATAGGTTCTTTTTCAGAAGCTATCCATTAACTAACTTCCCATTTTTTCTACAGCATATGTATGAAAGCAAATATTGTTCTGAAGGACCCCAGATCATGTACCAGTCACCATCTTTCCTCTTCAGAACTCTGTAATATCTGATAGACAAGAGCAACTACCAACATAAGAGTCTGTAGGAGGGATCGATGTGACAAAGTAACAGTGGTGACCTGTACTCTCTATCGTCTTCCAATGAGCTCAATTAACAAGGAGCTCGTAAGTCACATCCATCAATTCTAGGCACAGGCTATGTATCCTTGGGCATTGAGAGCAGCATAGCATAAAATTTCCAACCAAGTAAGATAAAATTATAACCACTTAGCCTAGTTTAAGTAGTTGTAACCAAACCAAGTAGTATCCTACAGGCCAGCACCGAGATATGCTGGCCATTATCAAACAAGTTCAAAGGTCTTCCTTCATTTGAAAGGCCACAAGGACACAGGTGGCAGAAAATTCAGCCTGGAGAAGGCTCCAGGGAGACCCAACAGCAACCTTGTAGGGGGCCTACAAGAAGGATGGAGAGACTGTTTAGAAAAGCCTGCAGTGATAGGATGAGGGACAATGGTTTAAACTAGAGAAGAGTAGATTTAGACTGGATTATAGGAACAGGTTCTGCACCATCAGAGTGGTGGAACACTGGAATGAGTTGCCTAGGGAGGCAGTTGAGGCCCCATCCCTGGAGATGTTCAAGGTCAGGATTGACAAAGCTTTGAGCAACCTGATCTCAGTTGCAGATGTCCCTGCTGACTGCAGGGGGGTTGGACTAGATGACCTTTGGACTCAAACCACTCTATGATAGTAGGTATACAGTTCTTGGGAATCAAGACATTAGCACATGTTCCTAAAGAAAACATACAGCTTCCACAGCACCTAACTACTGCAGACAACACAAGTAAAATAGCAATGGGGACTCTGCACAATCCCTGTTTTAAATTCTCCTCACCCCACCTGAAAAGCTTTCCTTCCTTTTTAAGCTGAACACAAAACAGAACTTACTATAACCAAACTCAGAAAAAAAAAAAAAAAAAAATCAGCCATGACCAGAGGTTCCCCCATCTATATCAGTGCACCACTGGAATGTGTTTTACTGTATAACAGTTCTTCCTCCCTGAAGTCAGAACAGTCATAAAAAAGGGGGAAGGGAGGTTGACTGCACTAGTTCTACAGCATCTGGCTATGCAGTAAGAGTCTTGAAATCATTTTCTCTAGTGTAGCATATAGCAAACGAATCTGGCAAGAAGTAACTTTAAGCATGTGTTGCTGTGACAGCAATGAATTATCACCCCAGTCTGCAGCAAGATTAACACTTACAACCTTGGCATGAAGAGCAGTCTGCTCAGATAGTATGTCAGGAGTGCTGCTCCATGATCAGACTCGAAAGGGTGAGCTCACAGGGAGAAATTAAGGACCCAGAAATGCAGACATTTGCTTAAACTGTAAATAAACAGATAATTTCGGGGGGGGTGGGAATAATGTGTACAGCCAAAGAAGTAGGAACACCAAGGGGAACTCAAGGTACAGAATGAAAAAGAGAGCTACTGAAAACAAGGTATTTACCTCCCATAAAGGATGTACTCTACAGAACAAACCCAACAAATTTGGTAACAGCCTGCTGGGTTTCTCCTGCTTAACACAAAGACATTCAAGTATCTGGTCAAAACAACCTGACATGAAATAAGCTGCTCAGAAAGCTAGGTGTAAATTGCAGAAAGAGGCAATCAAGTCCCACTCAGGATGTCACTTGTGGCATGTCACAGACTTTGTCCAGTAAATGCTGTGTTCGACACAGTAATGGTGAGTTACACACGGATTCAAAACTGGTTTTGTCCTCACTGGAAGGTCAGAATCAACATTACATCAAAAACAAATCTAAGGAGTTCTGTCTGGCAGATTTGTGGTCATCCATTCTGCTTTTCCAGCTAACTAACCACAGAGAGAAGAAACTTGAAAACAAAGTTTCTTACCACAAGCTTCTTAAACCAAAAACTGCAGAGGGAAGTGAGGAAGGTCATGAAACTAAAGAAAACATGGTGGAATCTCCTCCCTCCTTCAACATTCACCATAATTAGACCTTCTTTTGCTTTGCCAAATTGACAGACCTATAAAGCAAATACTTTTTGCTCTTGGATCTGGTTTGCTAAAGTTTTTCTAGAAACACAGTTAGGAGATTCCACCAATCATAACCTTTACCTCTAATCCAGTTTTATTTCCTTCCTGAACTACAAGAAATGTCTAATATTAATGCTGATAGAATTGATTTCACAGATTACATGTTCTACTTCCAAGATCTTAACTTTAAGGAATTACTTCAAGAAGTGAAACAGTGTGAGTTGAAGCATATGAATAGGGGAGGTTAAGCATTAAGGAAAACCAGAACAAAAGGATTTAATCTCTTCAAATTAAAAAAAAAAAAGAAAAAGAAAGAAAGGGAAAAAAAAAGAAAAAAGATAAATCTAATTTGCAAGCTACTAGTTGTAGCTGGATAGAAAAGCATATGGTTATGACAGGAACAGTCTACTGGGTAGCACAGTCAACATGGGCTTATAATGAACACAGCTTTCTGCATGACAAAAGAAAACATTACAGCTTCCCTGAAAGCTTTCTTTCAAGTGTATACCTGTAAGTAGGTAACACAGCTCCAAACTCTCAAATAGGACAGCATGAGAGAGAATTAAAAGAATACATGTTGAGAATTTTGTAGGGAAGTGATTACAACTTATCTGCTATCTTGCTAAAGAAATTAGCTCCAATTCCCTGAGATCAGAAGCTTCTCTGGAAGTAAAAAAGGTAGCAAGTATCTTGTCTAGCAGAGGAGTGAGCACTGAACTGATGCAGTCAGTGTGGAGAAATCTTTGTAAAGAAATCAGGGAAGTGCATTTAAAGCTTTTTAACGCTGGCTGGTAAAATGAATGCTGTACTGGCTGGAAGACCAACCTCCATCATATAGTAGTCTGGGTTGGAAGGGACCTCCAAAGGGCATCTAGTCCAACCCCCTCTGCAGTAAGCAGGGGCATCATCAACTAGATCAGGCTGAGGATCACAGCTTAGCATGAAACATCCACAAACTGGACTCCAGTTGCTACCATTTCAGCTCCACCGGACTGTTCTGAAAGACTAATTCATATTATTCAGAGAGATCACACTTACTGCTGCCATCTACAGCTGATCATTCAGGAAATCAAACCAAATCAGTCCTAACAAAATCACATCCCTCAAGTCCCATGAAATTTTACAAGGGGGCTAAAGTACAAAGTTCTGGGGTTAGCTCCCCCAGAGCAGCTTGTCCATTACTTTCTACTACACTTCTCTTCCCAGTACTCTGTTACTTCAAGCTAGCCTATCTTTCATGATAGACATAGCCTTAACTCATTCATCTTAGCAATAAAAGAAAGAAGACAGATACTGTTTCAGTTGGGATGTGATTGTCACAGCTTTCTGTGGTCCATTCTCCTTCCAGTTCACGCCTTCAGCACAGATAATCATTGGAGGAAACTACAGGGCACATCTTCCTCATCTATCCCCACTAGTATCCATAAAGCTCTGGAGGTTAACAGGGTGGGGTTTTTATCTCAAAGAAAGTAAATCAGTCTTCTGAGGAGAAAGGTCTTGCATACTATCATGTTGAGTTTATTAGCTTACTTAAATCAGACACGTGAAATATCTGACCAAAAGAGGCTAATGCACCTCAGGTTTGGGTTTGTGGTTCAGCAATGCTGGGTTCTATTGACTATCAGTGCAGGAAATGTCACTAGTGTAAAATCCAGGCTTGACAGCTATTTTGGGCTGCTGGATTAGAAGCGTTAGCTGCATTAATGGGGCAATGAGAACAAAGTCTTCAGGGGCAAAAGTGTGATGAAGCATCAAGAAAGCTGGTGTAGCTCAGCTCCTCTAGAAAATGTCTACAGTCTGAGCAGGCACCAGGGTGATAAAATTCTTCACGAAGTTTCAGACATTTACTGCCCTCATCTCCACAAGATGGCTATTTTCTAAGATATGGCTTTGCAGGGCACATCTTCTGCCCATGAGACTATTCTGGTGCTGCTGGAAGACTACACTGTCCCTAAGGTTGGTTTGGAATACACAAGGCTGAGAAGGACCAGTAGGGCCACATAATATACTGCAGTAACAGCAACAAACGGTATTCTAAGAAATCAGTTGTTTTCAGTGAGAGCTATGAAGTCAGGTTCAAATGAAGAGATTAAAACTTCAGGTATCTGTCAGTTTGAGTATGTTCAAAGTTATCATGCTCTAGCAGCAAAGTGAAAGGCTTGAAGTTTTGTTTTAATAAAAAATAAAACCAAAGAAAGATGAAAAACCATCAGCATTACCTTTTTTTTCTTGTCTGGATGTATCTTCTAGATATTTCACAGTATAGAAGTATAAAACTAGGAAAAAGGTGATACACCATACTCAAAGTGTTTCAAAAGCTGAATACTGTATTATGCATCTCTAAAAAAATATTTTTAAATATATATATATATATATACACACACACACACACACACACGTAAAAAATGAGTACCAGCACAACCATTTTCCCCAGAACACCCTGATGGGGTCACAAAGCCAGCACCTCTTCTCAACCCTAGGAAGCATGTTTGGCTTTTGCTTTTACTGGAGTGCTGCTATTCTCCTGCTGTCTCCATCTGGCACATCAGTCTCACAGGGCCACAGCCAGCTGGCACTGCTCAGAACAGTCTTGAGGCTACTCTGGAGTAGGCCAGAGGAAAAACAGTACCATAAAGAGTTCATTTACAATCCCATTATCCCATCATTCTCAATGCTACACAGCATCAGCATGAGCTAGGCACATGCCCCATGACCAGATGCTTTAAACCAACCAAAAAATAGTTCAAACATTGTAACAGAGTTTGATTACTAAAGACAGAAATCTTAGAGACAAGTCTGCTTAAAAAGGGGAACGAGTGGCTCATAACCTGATTAGATAGAAAACACTATTCATTCCATTAAATTAAATGTAATATGAAAAGTGGATTTTCTCTAATAGCTGATCACGGATTACAGGCATGCTACACTCCCTGGTTCATTTATTTTTCACAAGGAAATTGGAGCAGCAGCAACTTATTTTGCATACAGAAATACATTCTATTGGCTGCAAACAGAAGACAAGTTTCACCCATCAGAGTCAACACACAGGCACAGCTTGCAGGACTCGAAATAGCACCTCATTGTAGCAGTAACAAGAGTTACTGCACAGAACCTTTCAACTGAAGTTAGTATTAGCCACATACTACAGGAGAAACCATTAGTAGGTGGAAGACATTCAGGCACAATCAATCTGCCAGTGGCCAAGTCTGGAGGAAGGCAGCAGTCACACACTGGCAGCAGTTGTTACTCAACCTGCCATACACAGCCTCCAAGCATCACTATTCAGGTTCTCTTCCATCACCCCAACGCTCTCCCTCCTCAAGCTACTGAGACTACAGCTGTTCAACCTTCCACTGACACTGAACATACAGCCAATTCAGGTGAAATATTATTAAGAGGAGAAAAAAAAAAAAGCTCTTTTCATCTTTATCTGTTCCTTCTGGTTCACAGCAAAATTGCACCAACACAATGCAGCTTAGTGATGACAAGAACATGCAGCCAGGAGTTGGCAAACCTTTAGACTGGTAAGGACAGACACACATCCCCACAGCTAGAGCTGGATTTCATGTTCCCCACTCAATCTCAGCAATAATGCACTGAAAGCTTAAATTTTCATACTTCTTGTTCTCCTCTGGGAAATCCAGTATTGTGCAGTTCTGCATCTCAATGGCATTTTCCTCACACAAACCATTTGCCAATTCCATCACAATACCCACAGATACAACTAGGTTTTAAATTTTAAATCAAGTTTTTTGAATGCATCTGATTTGCTACCTCATGTTCTTCTTAACATCCTTTTCTTGTGTTCTTTTCACCTCTGCTTAACACAGTTTGTCTGCAAAACAGTTTCAACCTACAAGTACAATATGCTTACAGAATTAATTTGCTTGCTTGATTAAAAAAAAAATGCTGTAATTCTTCAGGTTACCACTAAACTGGAGTTGTTTTTTGAAAATATGCAGTCTAATGGAGATAAAATCCCCACCTCCTACTGCTTGAAATTTTTCACTAAGAGCCTGAAAACTTGCATTCCAATTCTGAGATGTCCCTGTGACCTCAGACATACCAGGATCTCTCCCCTCAAGTTTCCTTTTAATAAAATACTTAACCGCATGGATGAACAAAAGATTTCCTCAGCCTCGTAAAGCAATTTCTCTAATGGTCCATGTGTATTTTTCATTTTCACACTTTGCAGTATTTCACAGATACACAATTATATACTCTGCATAATTATGAACTCTGGTACCACTCCACTGCTCTTTGTGATTTAGGCCCCTTCAATTAGCAAACAAGTGGTTGAGAGCAACTCTTCTGCAAATTTGAATCAATTCTGGTAACCGAATCAACACACAAAAATTACAAAGAGATACAGAAAAGAAATTGCATTTCTTGAGGCAACTCTGGAACTTCCACATCAAGGAAAGCTGTAAGAAGCAGAATCAGTATGTGACAAGGAAACATATCACTAAGTGTAGCAAGATAAAATTACACTGGACAAAGTGCAAGATATTTCTTTAGGGAACAGCCTCACAATGACAGAACACAGCCTTGTTCCTCTCTATGCACATAATTGCAGTAACTCTTGAAACTATTCTCAGTGCTTTCCTCATTCTGGTCTCCTCATCATCATCCCACAATCAGAAATACAAAACATAGTCATAAGAATTAAGTTACTAATTCAGATAAATGCACCCATTAATAAGCTTTTTTTGGGGGGGGGAAGACATTTGCTAAGAGCATGACAGAAGTCAGCAATGTGCAGTAAACAAGATTATGTGAGTTTCACCCTGGTCACTAGCTGCCAAGCAGCACAGTGATCAAGTTTAAGAACAAAACTGGGCAGTAATATGAAGATAATGAAGCCCAGTAAAGAAAAACATAAAACCCTAACACAAATTTTTTTGCATTTGTCACTGGAGGGCACAGGGTCACAAAATC
The DNA here is from genome assembly GCA_013399055.1 of Ramphastos sulfuratus. NCBI lineage: Eukaryota > Metazoa > Chordata > Aves > Piciformes > Ramphastidae > Ramphastos > Ramphastos sulfuratus. Next base: position 53,799 of record WBNM01012120.1, read on the forward strand.
TCACCTAACATAAATAAGGTATTGAAATCAGTCAGCTATCTCAGCTGTCTTCACTTAGGAAGTCTACATACATCTGCTAGGCAATAAATCTTACCTTTATTTACCAAGTACATTCAAAAGAAGGGCCCTTAATCTGCCCTGCATGTAGTAACAAATCTGAATGCACGGGGCAGAAGCAAAAATTATAATGAGACAAACTTTGTGAAATAACATGATGTGGTTCAGACACAGAGGGAGGAAGATTCATCTTTTTAAAGCAGGAATTGGAGTAGGGAAGAAGTAAAAACAAAGGTTATAAGCTGCTGCTTTCTCTCCTTGTGCTCATACACACTGAAGTAACAGAATTCACGTCTCTACTTTATGCAAAACAAAAGCTCTTTAAAAACAGAAGCAAAACATACATATAAAAGCCCTGGCACTCAATTCAGTAAGATGAATCCAAATCCAAAGCCAAATCCTACTGAAAAAAGGCTACTTGGATGCATGAACTCCTGAGTGACAAGCGAGGCAATCACCACAAATGGAACTCAGTGCCACATCAGTGTTTGATACTTCCCTCAACCCCATCAATTAACCATATTCAAATACTGCAGGGCCTTTCATTAGTTAAGGCAAAAATAAAGTTAGTACTAATTTTGTAACATTTACACTTTGGATTTTTAATTGCGGATTAACATATGTATATGGATTAAAACTTGCTTTAATACACTAGGGGAAGAGCTGCAGATTAAGACAATAATGAAAGAAGAGATATTCTAATAATCTCTTGACTGAAATGTAGATTTATTAGCTCTACAATTCTACATAAGCACAACTCATTGAACTGATGAATTACCTTACATGCATGTGCAAAAGAACATGGCTGTATACAAACCAGCTGATACTGCAAAACTAGCATGGTGTAAGAACAAAACTGTGTCAGAGTAGTTAAACCTAGGTTCTCTTTCCAGACTTAGTAAGGCAATGTCACATTTAGTGAGCTGCTTCTCCCTACTACTTTAATATGATGATATTTAACATTTTTTATGTTTAATAACCAAATTTGTTACATCATGAAAACTTGCACTAGCCGCATTTATTGTAAAGAGACTAAATTTAAAGTGTTAAAAGCAACTTTTGTGTTAAAAGCGACTTCTGTTACTATGTCCATTTCTTTCCTTTTTTTGAGTTTCACCTTGTTTTGTCACCCAGTTTTTTGATCCAGTGACAGATTTAGTATGCTCCAGACCTTCCCGGGGATATGCTGACATCACCGGTGGTGCTACACAAAAGGTAGACATGTTAATTTCAAGCACCATTAAACACAGGAAAGACAGAATGGGAAGTGGGGGAAGAGTCATCTTTACCAGTTTGGAAAAGCAGCAGAGACAGACAGGAAGAAAAAGGAAAAAAAACGAAAAAAAAAAAAAAAATTAGCAAGTAATTTAAAAAACTTTATTTCACTTCTACTTGAGTAGAATGGTTACTCAAAGTTGAGTATTTGCTGTAACTCACAGACAAAAGAATGTGACAAGATCGACTGCTTGCTGCTAATCAGCTACCAACTGATAAAGTGAATCTCAAGTTACTGTGAGTCAACTGGTGTCTGGTAACAGCTCACTTCACTTATGGTCAAATAAGTCCTGAAATAGATAAAGTGACTCTTTTTCTTAAAAGATAGAGATAACATGGTCTCAGCACTGAAGTAAAGCACTAAGCATTCTGGAGTTACTATGGAAGTTGCATTAATGTGGAATTTCCGCCACTTGGAAATTATGTATTTTGAACAAAAATAATATGCAGGTTAATTCTGCCACAAGTAACTCTTTACGACATTGATCGTGGTACCAGCTAATGCAGCAAAGTTCTTATCTTTAATTAAGCAGAGTGTACATAAAGGACTGCTAAATCAATATGTAAAAGAATACAACTACCAAGACAGCTTTCATCCAGTCAGAACAGATCTATCAGCTCCTAGAACTGCTTCTGCTAAGAAAAAGTTCTCAATTCAAGCCTCTCAGATAACATATGGCTCTCCCTACACTCCAGCACTGCTTGCTGACAGCACAGCCCAGGATAACATAATAAACTGTAATGTCATCATAGCATTTCACTCACTTAGCTCCAGTGCCCATAGGTTAACAAGAGATTGGATTGGATATGGTTGCTCTAGGTAGCTTTCTGTCCAGGTCTAGAAAGGATCTAACAAAACTGGCTCTTTGCATGGTTTAAAAAAAAAAAAAACAAAACCAAACAAACGACAACATACACCAAACCACACAAACCCTCTAAAATATAGTTCTAGTAACTCCAGCACAATCCATCTCACCTTCAGCTTGCCTTTCTTCTGATGCCACTATCACTGATGTATAAGCAAGAGTACCTATGCATCTCCTCACCTTAAATGCTTCCAGATGCTACAGACGCTGTAAATAACCTCAAGAACCATGATAATCTAGGAATTAAAATCCCACACCAAATGTTTTCAAATACCTACCAGTCAAATGAAAGGGACAGGTGGCCTTATATGTACCAGGAAAAAAGACATCAAGAAACTACAGTTCCAAATCAGTCACACATAAATGAGTAAACCTATAGGTGCTAGGTTTAGTAGGAGAGACACAAGCTTTTAAACCAAGTTAATCTTTCTCTGGTTTAAATCAGCCACCACAGCCACTCTTGGGAATCAAATTAACAGTTGAACAGCATTTGTTACAAACTAGAATCCCCAGAGTACATTGCAAAAGGGAACATGTTTGGGTTGGTTTTTTTTCTTGCTCAGACTCCAGCAGTGGTAAGTCAGGAGCAGGGTAATCAGCAATTCACGAGCAGGCAACTTCCAGTATCAGTCAGCAGCATTCACCCGTTGATTTGTCACTCCAGTTACTAAGACAGAAAATCCTCAAATGAAAGAAGGAGAGTAGAACGTTTGAAAGCGATTTGCAGCTCCAGTTTCATGTTAACACTACAGATTAAGGCCTGAAACAAAAATGAGGGTATCAATTAACCTTTGTTTGGGGTTTAAAGCTTTGATGACTTAAAATACAGCTCAAAAGAGTCCAACAAATCAAACAGAGCCATTCCACTCTGCTCACCTTCACACTATAGCCAGCAAACGTTGAAAGCTTTCAACGTTTTCAACATCAAGCAAGTAAGATCACTGACTACAGAAAAATTAAAGAGATGCTCCTAACAAACAACCTGGCATCACTAAATCTTGACTACCAATAAGACTAAAGAAAAAAAAGGAAGTCGTCTTGACCAGCATATCCCTATTTTTTTCCTTCCTTGTGTTTTTGCAAATCCATCTTCTCTCTCTACAACAGGGAATAAAAATAGAGCAAACTGCTTTTACTGTGCTCATTTGTCTATCTATCCACATTAAACAGAGAAGGAAATGGTTCAAGCAAAACTCCTACTCATTAGCCAGCTTCAGTGACAGAGATATGCGTAACCTTTACATCAGACTGCAAAGTGTTTACCTGAGACAGAGATACAAGCAAGGGTTCAGGTAAGTCCTGATGATTCAAATCTCACACCTCAGAGTCCATGGTGCAAGACAAATTCCTGACCTTTGCCCAGAAACCAACCATTTATCTAAAAATGGTAGTAAATTTAACACCACTAGGAAGGAGGAGATCTTGCATTAGATTCTTCTTTGGCACCAGAGACAAACTCAGTGGAGCATTTTCAATCTACCTTGTCCCACATACGCAAGGCTTTACTGTGTCTGGAGCTACAATCTCCTGTCTGGTTATCTTTCACACCAAAGAATCACTTTGTCTTCACACCAAAAGGAAAAGAAACATTACCTTTAGCAGGCCTAAAGACCTTTTAACTCCTTAGAGGTTAAGGTCTAAGGAAGATTGTTCAGGTATGAAACAGAAGACCTCCTGAACAATGAAGCTTACAGTTGATTTTGACAACTCCTATGGGCTTTCAGGGAGAAGGTAGTCCCCACAAACCATGACAGAGAAGAATATCATTCCTGAGTGAAGCAGAGTTCACATAGGCAACCAAAGCAGAGTATTCATCTGAAAGAGATGCTCCTTGAATCTTCCTCTTTCAAATTCTCCATGGGATTTGTAACCCTGAAGAATTTGATGCATATGCTAAAAACATTAAAGAAAAAAGAAAAAACAACTAAGAAATCCTTATTAATTTAAGCAATCAAAACACCAGGCCTAAGGAGGAGGCACAACCTGGTAAGCTTCCTTGCTCATTTGTTATGGTAGAGAGTAAACTGCCTAAGCAACACTTCCCTGTTCCTGGACAGGTATATGGCTCTAAGGAGAAAGCAAGAGAGCAAGCATGCCTCAACAGGCATGAGATGAGATATTCCAACATTAGCTTACCCTGTGACTGCAAGGTTGTTTTAGCAAGAGCATGTTGATTTAGACTGTGAACCACAATATTTGCTATTGAAAACATGACATAGCATTCATTTACTAGAGATATTACTAAGGTTTTTCTACTTGGGAAGTTCAGAAATGAACCAAAGCCATTTCTGTTTTATGTATCTATGCATTATCCGACTAACATGATATGGAATGAAGTGAGGTCACAAGTGCAAAGGGAGAAGGACACGTGAAAAAAGGTCATCACCTATAGAAGAAAATGTTTCCTCATATCTGAAAGCATCCATCAATCTGAAGGGTCCATGTAAAGAGAGAATAATGGGAAAAACAGCAGCTCTCAAACAGGAAGAAATATGCTAGAATGCACCCGCTGTCAATGAGAGTGTACAACCCCTGACAGGCAATTATTCTTTGATCTATTGGTAGAAGCACAGAACAAACACTCTGAAATTCCAGACAGGACCTTGTGCACATCATGGCTGTGGTCACAATGAGCACTTTTATCAACAGGAGCATTTTCAGAGCAATGATAGTAAGAACCGTACAGAACGAGTTTTCCTCCGAGGCGTACAGTTGAGCAAGGCAGAATTTAATTGTAAATTCAGCTGCCCTTCAAAGCACTGAAATCATTACTCAACAGCTCCCAGATTCTACATGTCTCATTTCTCACTGAATACCAAAAACTGCACTCACCACTGCAAAAGAGACTCTTCTCATCTGTAATTCTGAAGGAATAAGCAAAGCTTTTGAAGTGTGACCCTACAGAAAAATGGAAAAAGCTGACACAAGGGGCTGGCCTAAGTCCTTTTAGCATCCTCTGTCTGTTCCATAATTTCTGAATGGAAGGAAGTGGTGTCAAATTTAAGGACCTCTTAGACAGTGCTACTTAATTGTGAGAGATGATTTCCACATCAAAATATTCAAGGTAAAGTCCATGACCTACAGAAACATGAGCTTTGCCATCAGCTTATTAAACAGTTTCTAACTATTACAAATTAAAAATCAAGAGTTACAGGTCAAAGTCCTAGAGTCAAGACAGTCAATGGATTTTGTGCCGCTTTACATACAACCTAAGCCCTGAAATCTAGTTCCAACTTTTAATCCCAATTACTACAACTTCAAGAACCATTCCTCAGACCTCTTCCCTTATACCTTTTTCAGTGTGACAGGCAGATTTTCTCTCTGCCTCAGCTTTACCATCAACATATCGACACCAGGGCAAAGCCTTTACCTACTCACACGTACTACAACTGCTGCACTTCACTACTTTGGCCAAGATGCAGCAAGGTGAGGCATGCTACAGCCCTAGTTCTCCATGTAGATACAACAACACGCCATACTACAGCTCAAATCCTGCTATAGACAATGCTTCAGAAGCAAATACACTCCTAAAACCTTCACCAGAATTCCAGTACCTACAAAGATATATATATTATTGCCTCTTTCTTCTGACTGACAACTCTAATAGCCGTTCAGGAGAGAGCTTTCCAACTGTAAACTGTGCTTTACAGCCCTTCTGTTCAAAATGTTGGCTGTAAAGCATACTGAACCCAGAGCTGAAGCTCGTAAAAGCATATTCACAGAAAAGGCAGGTATTAAAAACCAACAGCAAACAGCAAGCAGCATTAAAATGGTCTTTCAAAGCATAATGCAGCAGGCAGTGTAAGTAAAGCAGGAGGAATGGACACTTTCTGCCCCCTGCAGTTGCCATTGCTATCTAGATTTTTGACAGCCTTAGGAGGGATAGTAGTTACCGTTCTAGAAACCCAAGTCTGCATCTGGCCATCACCAGACAGCCAAAACAGTCTTTACAGCTAGGTTCATCTAACAGTTCCACTGACCAATGCCTCCCCACTAACCATCAATCACATGTCAAATGTTTCCTGTGGTAAATGACTGATGTGCTTGTCCTTGATTTTGCAAAAGAAAAATCACCTTTTAGCAAACCTTTAAATTTACTTCATCATTTTGATTAGGATTAAAAACAAGAATCCTTATCGATAGGCACTTCATAGCAGTCAGAGCCATGCTCCTAGAATATATATACATACATAATATATGCACATACAGAATATATACACATACACAATATATGCATATATAAAATATTAAAGGACAAAGGACTGATTTCTGGTTGCTAAGACTACAAACATGCCTCCAAACAGAAAATACAATTCCTCAGATTTAACATGTAAAACTGTCAAATGCAGAGATTGACAAAGAATTGCAGTAAAGAAACATTCTTTGGAGAAGGTCTCATGACCATATGCAGGAGAGGTTAGTACTGTAACTGTCATTTAAATATTTCCTTCAATCCTTGTGATTATACAATGGAAAATGAGCCTCAAATTCAGCTAACCAAAATATTTGCAATTAGCCAATATCTGATCATATACTCCCATGTATTTCAGGTCAGTGGAATTCTGGAATCCCAACTATTTTCAGAATGGTAGCCTGCTTGAAAAAGAAGGAAAATAAAACATTTTTAGCACGTATTTGGAAAATTGATGTTTTCCATGAGATGACAGATAATTCTCATACAATCCTGTCCTGCTTTATGAGCCTGACTGTGCAGAGAGGAAGTGAGAACAGATTGATTACAATGGAATATTATCTATTTCCAGATGTTTTCTCAAGCAGTGATGAACACATTAGACTTCAGCAGAAAAAAAAACAAACAGTGGCAGCATACAAATGGTGTGGCAGGTTACACAAGATGCTCCACATTATTTTTTTTTTAAAGTGGTGATTTTGCTAATGAAATTTTGTTGTCATTCTTCACATAACATTTGCTTTGTATTTATCTTGAGACATCGTCTTTCCTCACTTGTCCTTTTTTTTCTTCCTTCCACAGCACAAACATATTCTTTCCTCCATTTAAACCATAAGTATCACACAGTATACACTAACTTGTACTCTGACGTACTAAAAGCCAAATAAAATCAGATTTTGATTAATATAACTCATAATATGGACTTGTAGGAAAGAATATTAAAAAAAAAAAAAGTCTGACTATATTTTGTTGGGTTATTTTACAAGTGAATAAATTTAAAGCATGTCTCTTAGATGCCATCTTTTTCCTCTTTAAGTAAAAGACTGGATTGTCCTGAGAACATAAACACAGAAAAATTAATAGCTGCCTCACCCCTGAAGTACATCTTTCATACCCTAGTTCTATTATGAATCATAAGCTGAGCAGCTTAATGCAAAGCAACTGGGATCAGAAAGTTTTCAATGGGTTGCTTCAACCCAAACACAATCTGTGCTGCCCCAAAAAACAAGTTTTGCTACATGTAGCTGTCCTGCTCTCCTCAAATCACGAATATGATGCCTGACAGAAATTTGCCAAGTCATTTTGAAGTAAAAATAGTTGATTTGAAGGGAAACCAATAATTAGTTGCATAGTTAAAAGTCCTCGAGAACACGCATGCGGGTATGAAGATAACTTTAGAAGATACGTGGGGAAAAGTGCTCTTCTCGCCTTTTGCCTCATTAACAGGATTTTTCTCCTCATCTTCGCCTGTGCAGTGCCCCAAGCACCAACACACTCCAAAACCAAACTCCCCTCTACTCCAGACCAAGTCCGTTCCTTTCCTTCCCCTGCCCCACTACAGCAGGAATCTCCTTTTCCAAGTGGATTATCACCACAAGCAGCTTTTTTTTTCCTTTCTTTTACGATTGAAAAATAATAATGCAAAAAATCAGGCAGTCTCCTCCCAGGCCTCGGGGCCCCGCAGACCCGCTCCCAGCCATTGTGTTTGCCCGCTCTCCCCACGCACACGCCGACACGCTCCGGGCGACCCCGCAGCAGCCCCCCGGGCTCGGGCGCGCCCCGGCGGGGCTCCCCACCACGTCCCGACGGCACAAAGCTCCGCCGCAGGCCGGACGTGCCCGTTGCCCCGGGGCCACCCCTTCCCCCACTCGCCGCCTTATTCCGGGAAACCCTCTCTGCCTCCCGCACCTCCAGGAGGCGGCGGCGGCGCTGCGGTACAGCCCCGCTGCGGAAAGCCGGCCCCGCCGCCGGGGCAGGTGGGAGGGAGGGAGGCCCCCGAGGCTGGCTGCCGCCTCCATCCCGGTGACCGGCCCCGCTATACACCCCCGCCCCGGAGGCCGCAGACACCGAGCGTTTCCTCCTCCCTCCCGGCTAACAACCCCGTGCCGGAGCCCGGGCCCCTCGGGGCGGGGACAGGGCTGAGGGAGGCCGGGGCCCACCTGCCCCGTGGGAAGGGAGGGAGGGAAGGAAGGNCGGCCCCTCACGCCGCCGCCTCCTCCTGCCCCGCGGCCTCCGCCGCCCCCGCCGGCTGCTGTGGGGGCGCGGGGAGCGGCTGGCACATAGAGCCGGGGCTCCGCGCCGCCACGGCCCCCCGGCTCCGAACAAAGCGAGGCGACGGGCGGGCAGCGCGCACTCCCTTCTCGCCCGCCCTCTTCCCTCACACACAAAGATGGGGCTTCTCTGAGGAGAGGAGGAGGAGGAGGCGGCGGCTGTAGCGGCCGCTGCCGCCCCCGGAGTGGCCGCCGCTCCCTTCTACCTCATAGAGGCCGCTGTGGAAGCGGCGGGCGGAAAGGAAAGGGAGGGGAGGTGGGGAGGGGGCGCTGGCGGCGGCGACCCTGGCCGCTGTGTAAGCGAGCGTGTGTGGGGAAAGGGGCGAGTCTCCGCCCGCCGCCGCTCCTGTTCCCAGCCGGCCGCTCGCTCGGCTCTTGTCTCTTTAAACCGC
>WBNM01012120.1:64077-81655 GCA_013399055.1 Ramphastos sulfuratus
GTCCCCACCCGCCCGCTCGCCCGCTTCTTGTCCCTTTAACCCCCCCCCCCCGCCTCCTTCGTCGTCTCCTTCCTCCTCCTCCTCGCCCGCACCCCCCTCCGCCCGCCGAGAGCAATGGTCCGAGCCGCTAACTCAACCTAGCCCGCCAGGCCTGGAGTGGGACAGACCAACAGGGAAGGGGCGGTAAGTGCGCCCCCTCTGCCCCACCACCCTCGGGGTAAGGAGCTGGAGCGGGAAGAAGCGTTACAATTGGTTCCCTCGCCTGTCACTCCACTCCTGAGGTGTCCTTCTCTAGCGTCGCATTGGTTTCTTTGCTTTTCTTCTCCCTCCCTCCACCCTTCCTACCTAGCATTTCCCCCTGCCGGAAAGGGGCGGGAAGGGCTCGGCCGATTGACAGGACATCCGGCCAACGGACAGGAGGGGTGGAGTTTGCGTGGAAATTATTGAGGTGGGATTGGCTGAAATAGTCGTCAGTCGCTCTCCAAGGTGAAAAGGGATTGGTGAAGGGGTGGTCCCTCCCAGCAGCCGTCCGGGCCGTGGAGGCAGTACTGCTGTTACATCCGCTGGTCCGGGCTGTTTGGTTGCTCCCTCTGTGATTTCCTGAGGGGAGAGGGGCGGCGGCGGCCGGGCGGCTCCCTGGGGCAGGGCTCTCGCTTCTAGGGCTGTGCTGCTTCCCTGCTTGTGCCCCTGTGTGCTCGGCAGCGGCTCTGCCTGGCAGGCTTGGCCTCCGCGGCGGGCGGAGGTGCCCACGGCTACTAACGGCCTCTGCACCGGTCAGGGCTGCGGCCGCGGGGGTGGCTCCGGTAGTTCCACAGCGGGCTTCAGTTAGGGCAGCCGGTATGACGGGACAAAATCGACTTAAGAGGCAGAGTCTCCCTGCTTATCGTTCTCTGGTTCAAAAAAGCCGAATGCAGCGTTGTGGGGGCAGGTCGGGGTGTAACAGGCCTCGCCGAGCACCGAGATCGTTGAGGTCTGGGGAGAAGATCGGTGCGGTGCTTCGATTCTCCCTGAGGACCATATATGGTCCCTCTGTACTACCATCCTGGTGTTTCAACGGGGATGAGACAAAAGTAGTGTATAGCCAGAACTGGTATTATTTCAGCTTTTTCCTATCCGAGCAAAGGAGAAGACAGTGAAGAATACTAGACTCTCTTCACGGTTCTTAGCTTCCGCAGCGCACACGCCACAGGGTTACATAATGGGGTGAAGCAAGAGAAGGATGGGAATTCTGCCGTGACCTGTGAAAAGGGAGGCAGGAGGCTTTGCAGAGGCTGGGCTCTTACACAAGCCCTGGAAGGACTCTGTGATGAGAAAAGTGGTTAACTTACCACTGCATTATTCTGGCAAACAGGGCTTTTTTCAATACATAATATTTGTGTTCTTTCTCGGATGCTGTAACCTTGAAGTCTTTACCTGGCAGTATTTACAAAACCCTGTCCATTTCCCTGGCCTGCTGCTGCAACCTGCAGAAATCAAAGGCAATTTCAACTATCACTTGCAGACAGAGTCACTGTCTCCTTCAGCAGTGCTGCTGTTTTACAAGGAAAGCAGGGCATCTAGGAGTAAAAGACTTTTGGCAAAGCAAGGAGGGGATATAAGGCTAGTGAAAGGCTTGAGTTTATACCCTCAGACTGAGAAGCAGCAGCAGGCCATGCGGTTCTGCCAGTCTGTGTGCCCTATGGGAGACCTGTGATGATAATGTGGACCTTTCGGTCTGCCTGGCTCACACTGCCTGTTAGCCTCTCTGAAATCCCTGTGCTATGCAATTTGGGGATTACAGATAACAGCAACAAAACTAAAATTGCCCCACAGGATGGAAAAAAAAAAAAAAGATGCCAAGAGACAGGAAAGGGCCTGGTTACCCCACTGTGTACACAAGCTGGTAGAGGTTGCAAGTGGTGCTGCCAGCACTGCTGATGCACTGGATGTTTCAGGAGATTACATGTGAAATCTGGAGCAAGGCTCTACCTTTTCTTTGATCCTGCATAATCATTAGACCTCTGAAGTCATCGTAGCAAGTGTGCAGCCTACTCCTCTTGGAAAGGTAATGAGTAGTGCTACACTTGCTTCCAACATGTACCCCTATCACCCTCAGACATCTTGACCCACAACTCTGCAGCATAATGCTTCCAACACTCGAGTGTCACAGCTCTGGCACCACCTACTCACCCTGAAGCATCAAAGACACCATGAGCCGTTACAGAACTTCTAAGCCCTCATCCTTTCGGTGTGAGAAGATCCCTGCACATGCATGGCACCTTCCTGACCCTAATGACCCCAGTGTTAATTATTTCCCACTTAGAGGAGCAGCTGGACATCCTGCTAAGACAGCCATTGCCTGTAGTCCGAGTGGATCTGTCAGAAATGTATGAAACAGTAGGAAGCAACTAAGCTGTATGTTCTCCCATGCCTGGGACAAGATCCCTGGTGATACCTTTGGAGCTTCCCCTTTCCTTCCTTCCAGCCCCAGTGTGCAAGGCTCCCTGCATTACTTACATATCAATACCAACGCCTACCTGACAGTTAGTAGGTTGTTTCCCTGGTCTCTACTGCTCTCAAATTCCCTTATCCTGTCCTAACTCCTAAACTATTTAGAACAGGGACTGTTTTCTCTCTTTTTTTTTTTTTCTCCCAATTTTCCAGTGAGGATGATGGACTTAGGAGGTATTACAATAAATGGTAGTAACTGAGCTAAATTGAAACCTTTGAAGATGTGAGAATGCTCTCCTGGTGTTGAAAAACAGCCTCCTGGATTTTCTGATGATCCTTTTCTTCTTCCACTAAATCAATGTTAATATTCCTTATTGACTTCAGTTGTAAAAGAACTGTACTCTAAATGCTGCACACTTGTCCTCACAATAACAGTGCTAGAGAAACTTCTCACCTCCCATGACCAGACATAGTCTTTAATATCACTCTAGTTTTAACACCAAGCCTACAGTAGACATATTCAAGTGTCTCACCTAAGAATGTCATCAACTGTTTTAAATAACCTTGATCTTTAGCAAGATTTCTTATTGCTATCTACAACTACCTGAAGGGTGGTTGTGGCCAGGAGGAGGTTGCTTTCTTATCTCAGGCAACCAGCACCAGAACAAGAGGACAAAGTCTCAAGCTGCACCAGGGGAAGTTTAGGCTGGAGGGGAGAAGAAAGTTCGTCACTGAGAGAGTCATTCCCCACTGGAATGGGCTGCCCAGGGAGGTGGTGGAGTCTCCGTCCCGGAGGTGTTCAAGGTGGGTTTGGACGTGGCACTTGGTGCCATGGTCTAGTCTCAAGGTCTGTGGTAACAGGTTGGACTTGATGATCTTTGAGGTCTCTTCCAACCTTGCTATACTGTGATATTGTGAAAAGGCAGCAGAAAATATGAATTTGTTACATTTATTAATCAAAGAACTCTTCTTGGAAGAAATGTGTGTAATCCATGATTGTGTTCTGACATAACCCACTAAAATTAAGAAGCAATAGGAATGAATTCTCTTGGATCTTTCTCATTCAGATACAAAGGGGCATCAAAGGCAACTACCGATTAGTTTTAATTCAGAAGCCAGTCCTCAAGCAGACACTGATCTCTGCCAATCTGATTTTTTTTTCCTCCAGCCTTAAAATTAGCTTGTCATCCACATCCAGTTTCCTCTGAATCAAACCAGGGCTTAGCTGTGATCACCTACAAACAAGACACATGCTGCAAAAGCACATTGACTGATAGAATTTAACAATAAGTGATACTGTCTCAATGTGTCCTTATGTGTCTCTGTCATCCTAGAAGGCTGTCCCAGTAAAAGCAGTTTGAATTTCTTTCTTCCTAAGAGCTCTGGTTTGTGCTCTGCTATAAAATCCAAAATAGTTTGCTAAAGAAAAGTTGCAAAATGTGCATGAGGCTACATGCTAAGATGCCAAGAAGGCAGTACAGGTATCAGTTTTATTAGGAAAACTTCAACTTTGTGGGCAAACATTCACTAATCCCACCCATAGTCTGTGCTGCCCACAGCAAACAAGAGCAAGGTGTGGTGTCTTTGTTCCTGTCTTCATCCTACTTTCTTAGCCCAGTCAAGGCCAAAGGCATTTGCTCTCTTCCTAGGCTCTCTGAGAAGATTCACCACTCCTTTCCTTTCTCTATAAAGTTTCTCACTGAGGGCTTCCAGAGAGAATTTGGAAACTCACTGCTAGACACTGCTGTTAAAGTAGTGCCTTTGAATCTGGCTTTCTTGTGGAGCCCGAGGCATCTCAGCTTCTGAATACAGCCCATTTAACTCACTATTAGTCAAACTGAGTCAAGTTACAAGGGTTCAAATGTCCTGGTGTCTGTAGCAGGCAAAAGTACAAAGGCATTGGCCTTCAGGACAGCTAACCATTGTTTCTCCACTGAATGGGTTCTCAAAGACTGGAACAGGCCTCTGTCCCTGAAGGTGTTTAAAATATGCAGAGATGTGCTGCTAAGGGACATGCTTTAGCCACCAGACTTGGTCGAGTTAGATAATTGTTGGACTCGATGATCTTCAAGGTCTTTTCTAACCAAAATGATTCTGTGATCCCAAAAGAAAGCAGCAGGCTTGGAGAGCCATCCCTTGCCCTGTGAAAGTCACCTAAACATCCCCTAGAACAGACAGGAGTTAAAGATGACCTGCATTTAGTTCAAGGTGGATAGAACTCAATGGGATGGGCGATGAACGTCCTGACAGCATCAACTGTTTGTTCTGCATAATCTGAGTACTGCAGTTAAACAACTCCCCCCAGTACCAGCACAGTCTAAATGCAAGCAGAGAGTTATTCTTATTCTGCAACAACCTACTGTTACTAATCTTGGGCAATTCTCCATGGCTACCACATCAAAACAGGAGATAAAGATAAAAGAGAGAATTTCTGCCAACGAAATTTAAGTCCATCTCTCTGAGAAAAAAAAAAAAAAGGATACCCCAAAGACGTTGCATAGGTTCTGTACCCTGCAGATGCTGACATTTCCATGGAGCTTTCTGTGCCACTCCTTGCAGAGTCCTCATGTTTACTCTCCATAGGGTGTGGTGGTGTTTGCCTTCTGCAGAAATAACACCGATTGTGAGTTTATAAACACAAACCTTTTAAGAAACACCTGCATTTGTTAGTGTTTCCCTCACAAAGAAACATTTACTTTGGAAAAAAAACAAAAACAAAAAAAACAAACAAAAAAACCACACAAAAAAAACCCCACAAACAAACAAACAAAACCCCAACCCAGCACTGATTTTTCTCTCTAAACAGTTCAAGAACAATGACAACATTTAACTTTTCCTGCCACCTGAAGTTTCAGGGCCCACCATCTGCAGTCCTGCTGAGGATGTGAGAAGTATTCTTTGAGCTACAAAGAACCCAAGTGCAGGACACCCACCCTTGACCACACCTGCTGTCAGAGAGAGCTTAGGCCCATTGTCACCTCCCAAAGACAGGAATGAGTAAAGCTGAAGATCATCAAATCACAGAATTGTTCTGGTTGAAAAAGACCTTTTAAGAAAATCAAGTCCAACCACTAATCCACTCTTAGGTGACACTTCCAAGGTATGGAGATGTTACCTTTCAAACTTGAAGTTCCCCCAAGGTTTTCCTGGCACCTTTTTCTCAGTGAGGAGGAGTCTCTTTAAGCCATAAATCCAATCTGAGCTTCTTGTTGTTGGTGAATAATTTTGGAACAATTGTGAATTTTGGAACAATTGTGAAAATCCACTCTAAAACAGTGTAGAAAAGAATGGTTCTTGAGATGATTTGAGGCCAGCTCCTGACTTGGGGAGCTTGAGGCAAGCTCTGGAAGGAAGCAGCATCATTGCTGCTTTCACCTTTGCTTTCTATCTTGTGAAAACACCAGAATCTTTCCTGTGAAGTAGAAAAACTTCAGACTCTGCAAACAACTTGTGATTGTCCCAGCCCACACATAAAGGTGACACAGCAGCACAGAGCAGCAGTCAAAACAAAACAGGAGTGAAAAACAGCAAGAAGGTTTTGTCATGTAGCAAATGTCAAACCAGGGCCTGCTCCCTGCACACACACAGACACACCAGCTTACAAGTTTGCTGTAGCTTGATTTACTCTTGGGCACAGCTTGGGAATGTTTCTAGGAGGAGACCTTTTGGTGCAGCAGATAGCTTGGGAAAGGATTTGCCTCTGGGGGAAGGAAACAATTTCAGTCCCTCCTGTGTCTCTTAGAGGAATTTTTAATTTTAAAGCATTGATGATTATGCTAATTAGCGCTTACCCCCAAATGCCAATGGAATATAAATGTTGATAGTAGCTAAAACATACTGCAAATGTGCAGCAGACTCTTCCTCCAGAGAGTCATCCACTGTTACATGATAGCTCAGCTGGGAAGAGGCAGAGTTCTTCACATGGAAAAACAAAGTAACTGTATCCTCCATCCATGCCATCCCAAAGTGGCACTTGTAGACTGCTGGATGCCATGAATCATTTGTTGCTTTACCATTTGGGCATTGCTTTCCACTCAATATGTGTTAAAATGTCCCCTGAAGTTCTCAGGCAAACACCAACCTTTCCCTTGTTGTATGAGGGACATCCAGGATTTAGCTAGGATCCCTCACAAAAACTGGAATTACAAGTGAAGCTCTCTTAAGTCTGAACCTACAACAGACTGAAGACTTTGGCTCCAAAAATGGATTTGAGGGTGGCTTATTCAGGAACTTGCATTGCCTGCTTGTTTGAAACTCAAGGGTTGAATATCTTAAGTTCTTAATTCTGCACAAGCTTGTCAGAAGTGAGAAAGGAACTTGGGAATATGTTGCCTTAAACCAGTACTCCATAAGTGTCATCCTGCTTCTAGCGGAGCAATCAAAGCAGACTTCTAAGTAGGCACTCCTCTAAAGAGGAGAGAAGCAGGGTTTGGGTATTCTGTGGAGGTGCTGGACCCTCCATGCCAATAGCCAATACATAACATGTGGCAGATTCCTCAGGACCTATCCTCCATTTTTTTGAAGCACTCTAAAAAACCCCAATTCTCCCACAATCTAACAGGAAAGAACTTGCAGAGTGACTCAGCTTATCAAAACTCACATGGAGGAACTTCTGAAACCCTAACCAGCACACTTCTGACATTTAAAAAATTGCTCTCATTTTAAATCTTTAGTGTTTTTTTTTTTTCCCTATCTCAAACCTTTCTTCATCTAAGCAACTTCCATCCCAGTAGTAATACCATTGCTTAATCCAAAATCTTTTAAGCACATCAGATTTTTGTGTCTAGGTGTGAACCTCTGGAGATATCACAGAATCTGTTGTGTGGTTCTGCCTGAAGCTGATTGCTTTTAGTTCCCAATAAAGGTCATCTGAGGTACTTCAGACACCTCACAGTCTGTAGAGAGAACACTGTGTACCTGCTTATTTATCTCAGGGACAAGGTACTGACCTTGCCATGAAACTGAAGTGGTTGCATAGTCCCAGCTACATCAGCTTCTCTAAAAGTTTTTTATTTTCAGCCCAGTCCACTGGTACAGCACCTAGGAGGTGCCAGATTAGAGGCATCCACATGGGTCAGTCCCAGTCTTGGGGAGAGAGTCAATGCTTAAGTTCACAATATTCAGTGACAATATTCAGCTGCACAGGTCCTGGCAGAAGGATGCTCGTTAGTCTAAGGAGTACAAAGATAGGTGGATTGGAATGGATTTAGGTGGATTGGAATGGACTGAGCTGACTTAGAACTTTATAATCAACTACCTGAAGTTCTCCCTTGGAATCATGGAGCCCTGAATAGCTAATTGCAATCCACTGAAAATAAGCTTCCTCCTCTTTGGGATCTGTCACAGACCTCTTCGAAGTAGTGCACAGAATTCCAAGGATTTGTGGCCTGTAGTTTGAAAAGAGTCCTAGGAAAACAGAATGCCTGCACTTATTTTCCCCAGGACTATTTGTTAGGTTTCTCTTCAGCCCTGTCAAGGATGAAATCCTGGCCCCAGCTGAACTCCACAGGAATTCTGCCACTGACTTAAATGGAGCTAAAATGTCACTCCTGGTATTTGTCAAGTCAATTACAGCCAGACAATACTTCAACATCTGGCTTCAAGTGAGCACACAGAAAAGTTCACTCCCTTAGTCTCTGCAGACAACACAGGACATTGCCTATTTCAACAGGAAAAGAAAGAAAAAATTCTTGTTGGCAAGCTCCTTATAATAAAGAGTGGGGTCTGTCCAATGACACCATCAGAACCAAATCCCTGCTCCTCAGCATATAGTTCCTGGCAACAGCATCAATAGATCCTCTGTTATGTTCTGGGAAGAGTGTCAAAAGCCTCCATCCACTGTTGAAAGTTATTTTGTTGTAAAAACTTTGTTTATAACAACAGATTATGTCCTCAGCTGTGGTTTCCCACAGACATGGGGGGTTTTCACCCAATTCATCTTCTGGTTCCCAAAGCCACTGAAAGGTCCCTTGCTAGGTTTGACAGCAGCTGGTCTTATCTAAACCAAAGGTATGGCTGAAGGATAGCTGATTATAGAAGGACAACTGGTGTGAGCTGGTTTCCCTCTCTAAAAACCCAGCTGTGACAAGACATCATTGTTTCATTGCAAAATACTCAAGCTAGGTCAACCACAAGTGGGATACATCTTTTCATGGGAAAACAAACAAACAAACAAAACCAACAAACAAATGAAAATTTGATGAGTGGAGACTTAAAAAAAAAAACAATTTATTTGAATGGGAAGAAGCATGGGATGTAAGCACTAATAGACCTGTACTAGTGGGAGGTGTCCCTGCCTATGGCAGGGAGTTAGAACTAGATGATCCTTGAGGTCCCTTCCAACCTTACCATTCTATGATGCTATGATTCTAAGGCTTACAGGAGACCTTATAGTAGCCTTCCAGTATCTGAAGGGGGCTTACAGGAAGGCTGGGGAGGGACTATTGACCATATCTTGCAATGACAGGACAAGGGGCAATGGACTTAAACTGGCAGAGGGGAGATTGAAACTGGATGTTATGAAGTTCTTTACAGTGAGGGTGGTGAGACACTGGCATAGGTTGCCCAGGGAGGTTGTGGCTGCTCCCTCCTTGGAGGTGTTCAAGGCCAGGTTGGAGGAGGCCTTGAGTGACCTGTGCTAGTGGGAGGTGTCCCTGCCTATGGCAGGGGGTTGGAACTAGATGATCTTTGAGGTCCCTTCCAACCTTAACATTCTATGATTCTATGTCTGGAATAAAAGTGATCTACAAAAACAGAGGCTTTTGTGCTCCAGATAGAGAGGATCTGCACACTGCTGTTCCCTGCTCTGAGTACTGGTGAGTTACCACACTGCACACCTGTGCAAAACCAGCTTCCCTCCATCTCATTCCATCCCCCTGGGAAGCAAAACCAAAATCAGTCTCCAGTATCTGATAAGCCTTAATTCCCAGCACTTAAATAATTAGCTTCTCAAATGTACAAAACCAACTCTCATTTTCTGGATTAATGAAGGAAGCTGGGTTCCACTGAGCAAAGCTATTATGGAGCTGCTAATGCACGGGTTGATTTCATCACCTGCCACTAAGCACAGAGCCATGTGGGCTCCTGGGAGAGCAGAATACAAGGAGAGCGCTGCTGGAGGGTTAAAGTGGAAGGCACTGGGGGAAACCCTAGCAATACTCTGTGGTTTTCTGCAGAGGGAGGGCTGTTTTTATTTGTGTGTCTGCTGAGTTTCATCTGGCTTTCTGAAGATGCCATATAACCCAAAAGAAGGCTAGAGCTCAGGGAGGTCCTAAGGGGTGGGTGGTTTGCTTTAATCACAAACCAGGCAAAGGCAGTTTCTGAAGCAGAGTAACAGTGTAGCACATGCAGAAGTCTAAACCTTAGGCGGCCATGCAGCAGCTTCTGCCCAGGTTCTGGAGCTAGAGCAGAGAGCTGCAGTGTGATGTCTTTCACAGCTGGAAGGCTACGGTGGTATTGGAGCCTGCTTGTCCTCCCTGCTCATTTGACTCAGGAGTTGATTTGAAGCTGGTTGCAAAGTCAATCATTTTCTTGCCTCATCTTGGCAGGCACAGGCATATAAACTCTTCAAAACAAACTTCTGTTCCTTCTTTTGTATCTAGGCATGGGACTGGTGCCTAGACCCTAACTGGATGAAGAAGAGACTGAGAAAATTTCAGGCTTCAAAGGCCGCTTTGCTCTCCCTTGGGAGATTAAAACTTGATAGTCACATTACACCAACAACTCAACACGATTAGAACTGTTCCCTTCACCTCTCTGCATCACTATTTTGCTGCCATGCCCCAGACTGTGTCACACAGGCATTACCAAAAGCCACCTGAACCACTATTTGTGGTACACCCAATGGAAATGTAACTACAGCTAGTCAACAAATGCCAACTCATGCAACCTCCCAGACAACAGAAGATGGAAAGCCCTGGGGTGCCAACTTCCTCAGTTTCTTCAACCACCAAAAATCAGTACATGCCATTCTCCCCCACCCATGAGTACATCCAAATTACTGAACCTGCAGTTCTGGGTATGGACTTGGGGCTAAATAGCTCCTTACCCTGAAGTTCTTCTAACCACAGTGCTCTCAGTATGCCCTGAGGCATGTAACATCTGTCACACAAACAAAACACAACAAAACTTTTGACCTCTGTAAGAAAAGCCTGAAATTATAATGGCAGCCCTGGGCTACTAAAGAAACCTTGATGCAGCCAAGTTCAGAGACCAAGAAGAAAATCAGTGGAACTGTGATGGTTTTTGCAGAGCTTGGTGCTTCAAAGCCCAGCTTTCAGAGATGGGGACCAAGAACATTAGGGAGCTGCAGATGCTTCACCTCAGCACCTTCCCAAGTAAGGAGCAGTTTTCTAGGGGTGGCCAGTCAAGATAAAGCATCTTTGAAAATGCAGACATGCTGCTTCTTAAGTCAGGGCTTGTTGGCCCACCGACTTCAGAGGAGTTCCACCCCCGTGTAATTTAGCTGAAGCAATCAGGAAATAATTATGTACAGTGGAGAGTTAAAGATGGTAATTAAACTGTACAAATAAATAACTGAAGTGACTAAAAAAAAACCACTGGAAGCCTACTTTTGGAGCAGTATTTAATGTAAATGAATCAGTGGACAATGCAACAATCATCTGTTCAGCTTCTATTCATTATCAAAAACAATACAATGGGATTGGCAGGGAACAGCCATGAGCCAAAGGGAGCCCTTTAGGAAATACCACAGAATCTGCACTGGCTTTTGTCTCTTCTTCTATTGTGTCCTGACAATGCTTTGCTAATGAATGTCCAAAGGCATTTCAATTGTCCTCATTTATTTTTTTTCTCTCTCCCCAAACCCAAATCAGTAGTAATTTTAGCCTTTCAGAATGAACTGAAATACCTGCTCATATTAGGAAGACTTCCACACCTTAGTATCACTTTTGCCAAGGTCTAGGAGGCAGAGGATGTGTGGTTTCAAGGCAGTCTGGGAAATCCCACAGTAAGTGATGAGGCAAAATCCTTTGATTTGGACAAAAATCCAAAAGAAATCATCACCTATGTTTGAAATGCTTACTGAATGCAGCACTTCAGTGAGTTGTACACTTAGTAAAGTCATCTTTTGTTACTCAATTTGAAGTGGCAGTAACTTCCTTGGAAGAAATGAGCTACTTTTCATTAGGGTGTTTGTACTGATCATGCTCAGCTTTATCTTGGATCCAAACTAAAGGGAATCATAGAATCACAGAATGGTTTGGGTTGGAAGGGACTTTAAAGATTATCTAGTTCCTATCCTCTGCCATGAGCAGGGACACCTCCTCTAGACCAGGTTGCTCTAGGACCCATCCAATCTGGCTCTGAACACTTTCAGGGTTGGAGCCTCCACACCTATTCCAGTGCCTCAGCACCCCAGTGGGGAAGAGTTTCTTCCTGATGTCTAATTGATATTGAGCTTCATCCAATTTGAAGCCACTACCCCTCATCTCTACATGCCTTTGTAAGAAGTCCCTTTCCAGCTATCATTCAGCTCCCTGCAAATACTGGGAGGCTGCTCTAAGGTCTCCCTAGATTCCCCATTAGGGATCTGGGGAGGTAAACGTACCAGGCAGACACCTATGCTGGATGAAACAGAGACTAAGAAGACAGTATTAAGGACTAAAATAAAGATTATTTAGTTCCTATCCTCTGCCATGAGCAGGGACACCTCCTCTAGACCAGGTTGCTCTAGGACCCATCCAATCTGGCTCTGAACACTTTCAGGGTTGGAGCCTCCACACCTATTCCAGTGCCTCAGCACCCCAGTGGGGAAGAGTTTCTTCCTGATGTCTAATTGATATTGAGCTTCATCCAGTTTGAAGCCACTACCCCTCATCTCTACATGCCTTTGTAAGAAGTCCCTTTCCAGCTATCATTTAGCTCCCTGCAAATACTGGGAGGCTGCTCTAAGGTCCCCATTAGGGTTCTGGGGAGGTAAATGTACCAGGCAGACACCTATGCTGAAAGAAACAGAGAAGACAATGTTAAGGACTAAAACACTGTCATGATGCTTCAGAACTGATGATCCACTGGCACATCTTTTAGAGTTTGGAATATCTGAAAGCTCAAAGTTGATAGTGTAGCAGGTATCTATATGTACCCATAGGTTCTTACCTGGTTACTTGGCTCACTCCTGCTTGGCTGCCACATCTTACAGCTCTTGCAGTGCTGCTCCTTCAGCTCTTTGTAAACCAAATCACTGAAATAGTCTGAGTTAAGGAAAAAAAAAAAAGAGAGAAAAGACATAAAAGAGTGGAGCAGATAAGTAGGATTTGCTGCTGAGAAAAAGGCACGTGGAAAAGCACCCAGATTTGACTTCTTTTGGAAAACTCTGAGGTTGTTATATTTTGTGTTAAACAACGTTTTGGGCTCTGCAGAAAATTTCTGCAGCCAGAGATTATTTCTGTCGAATCCAGTGATGACAGAGTATGTGGGCTTCTAGTTAACGCTATCTACAATTTCAGATAGGAACGCAGACTTCAGAAAACCTTTCTCCTAGCTCAGTCTCCCAAATCAGACAGAGATGGCATCAACCCCCCTGGGGCCTGTGCTTGCAGCATCCCCACCAAGTTGTCTGCATTGCTGGGCTTGCAATTTGGGAGTTTTACTCACAGCATGAATTCAGAGTGCTGCCGAAGGTGGGATTCGAGGGGAGGGCTGCCAGCCCATACTGGGACTATTTATGACTTTACTGTTTCCACCTTCTTCATGTCCTTCAGCTGGAGATCATTACTGTTGAAGCAGAGGCTGGGAAATGGGTGGCATGTCTACTCTGTGGCCATCACAGTTCAGTGCTTGGAACAGCAATCCAGTCCAGAATAGCTGGCAGTTTAGATTAGCAGCTGAGCTGAGAATGGTGACACAGAGTTCAGCCTGTCACCTGGGCCACTGGACAGAGTGGACAGAGACCTCTGACAGTGGGCTGGGACACTGACCTCAAAAGTCAGTCCAGCCTGGAACTGCTAGAGCTCTTTGGGAGACACCATTAATACTGCAACTCTTTCTTTTCCTTAGAATCATAGAATCCTTTCAGTTGGAAAAGACCTTCAAGATCATCAAGTCCAAACATTATCTACTTCAGATATGTGGTATTTAGTCTGAGATACAGGATTCTTAGTACTTTCTAGGCAGAGGCTGAGGGGTAGAGATGTGAAAATACCCTAGAGCAGGATCTTGAGTGTTGCCTAAATTGTTGGCTAAATATTTTTACCACTGGAGAGGGGTTGGGCAGAGAGGAAGAAGTGCTCAGCTTCTGATAAACAATGGTTCATTTCACAAGAGCACTGTCACCATTTGGACCCTCAGGCATTGGAACAGGCTGTCTAGGGAGGTGGTGGAGTCACCATCCCTGGAGGTATTTAAAAGATGTGTGGATGTGGTGCTGAGGGACATGGTTTAGTGGTAATGGCTTAGCTGTAGTGTTGGCATTGTGAACTCTGGGTGTGCAGCTGGACTTGATGGTCTCAAATGTCTCTTCCAACTTCAGCAGTTCTATGATTTGCAGTCATTCACACTTTTTTTTTTATTTAATAGCAATCCCTTGAAGGACAACCCACCCCCACCCCTCAATTATCCTTTTAGAAGGAAAACAAAAACCTGTTTGTATTAATACACTGTATTAAAGGCATCATCCTAAGATTGGGATAGGCTGAGAAGAAACCAGCAAAATGAACCCATTCTGTAGAATCAACTTCCCTTCAAATTATCCCCCAAAACGTATCCAGTAAAATTCTGTTCCTTCCTGCTCTGGTAAAGAATTGGATTTTTTTTTTTTTTGGTTAGTCCCTCGGGTGGTTACTTAAGTCAGGTCTCAGTGTAATTACACACCTCAGAGCAGTGCGGGGAGACTTAATTAAGAGACACTGTCGGTGTGTTGCCAGACAGACGCAGCCTGGTCCCGTTGGAGGAGGCACCTTAAGGAAGACAACCCAAGTTCGCAGAGGGTTTTGAGATCCTCCCGCAGAAAGCAGCAGGGACACACCCAGCAGCCGTTTATTCAAAGCCCCTCAACTCCATCCTCAGGGAGTCCGCAGCTTTAAAAATCTCTCTGTACTCACCGGGAGTAGCTCTGCCACACCGCAGATTTCATCTTCTCTCCCCTCCCCTCCAGAAGTCTGAGTCACCCGTTTCAAACGGTGACATTTCATTCCCAAACTATTCCGGGAGCAGCTGGCTCCATAACACATTGGGATGTGGGGGGAAAAAGGGAGGAGGGAGGGAAAAGCCAGATTGCAAAGTGAAAACCACTCATGCTCTCCCCCACACAGGTATGTTGCTTTAAATTTCAGAACCACATAATTTTGGACAGGCTGGCAAATTCCATCAGAGGAAAACAATAAAACAACCACATGTCAAGAAACAAACAAACAAAAAAAAAACCCAAAAAAACCAAACCCCAAAGAGAAAAAAAAAAAAAAAAAAGGAAATCTGCACAGAGCATTGATGCAATTCCCTGTCAGCCAGGAGGCACTGGGAGAGTGGTTTGCTCTCCACATCTAGTAGATGTGGGGAAATGCACTGTCCCCACTTCTCACTCCTCATTAGAGCTCCAACCTTGCAGTCCTGGGCTGCTCTCACAAATGGTTTGGCTGCGATGCAGGCCCTGGGTTTAGTCATCAGCAATGTCTTAACTAATGATGAACAAATGTAGGTGCAGTGGGAAGATGACAACAGGGGAATGACAAAGAAATCACTGTCAGCTCCCGGTCCCAAGAGGAGTTCGGTGTCACGCTGCAGCTCAGCATCGCTCCTGTCCCTGCTGCGGGGACGTCACTGCCATAAGCAGAACAGCATCCAGCACGTGAGGACAGGGCTGCTGCGGGCACTGGCCTGGCAGGCTTGGCAGCACACCCATGGAATCACTGTCGTTGGTGTGGTGCCAGAGGCAGAAGCATAATCTCTCCTGGCCTCAGACTATAAATCTGTGCATGGCTGATTGGCATCATAGCAGCAATCCAGCCCCATTCATTAGTGCTTGTAAGATGCCACAGGGAGGGAGCTGTAAGTGAGGTAACCTCGCAGCTCCCCCGATCCAGGAGGGTCTGGATGCACATTGGTGCTGTGCAAGGCAGCCTGGCACAAAGGGTTGGGCACAAGAGGCTGAGGGAGCAAATGAACGTGAACCCACCTCATGGCTGAAGCAAGTGAAGAGGGGCGAGAGCCTCGGGGCAGACCCAAACAGGGCCCAGCATAGGGTGGTCATGGTCCGTGTGTGTTGGAGTGGGGGTGCTGGGGGCAGGCAGCTCAGTTTGCCCTGAGCACACTGTCCCTGCGATGAGAGCACAGCACCACACACCCTGCTGTGCCTCCTCAACTCTGCCAGCTCAGAACACATCCCCGTGCATGTCTGCACAGGAAATGTTTGATTACCATTTCATTCATCTCCTCTGCTGCTGGTGTAAAAGGGAAGGCTGTGCTTTGTGACTTCCTCTACCCCGCAGCACCTTAGGACCTTGCAGTGGCAGATTCAAGCCTATTCCCATTCTTCATCTGGGGAAGCCTTCCTGGAATCCATGCTCATTCAAGGAAGGGGAGGCTGGCTCACTGCTTGATACTGGCATGCAGCAGCAATGACCTTGGCTAGGTAACCATCTCCTGAATACAAAGACGGATAGAAAAGCAGCAATTCCCTTTTTAAAACACAACCAATCTTCTGCAAAGGTAGGGAAAGGCAGTGGTTTGTTAAATAAATGCGTCTGTCAGAGCTGGATTCCTTTTTTTTTTTTCCCCTCCAGCTTCCCTAAATGCCCTTCACCAGCAGGGAGGGGGAGGGGACCTGCTCTTTGAAGCCTTTTCCTTATGGGAATAGAAAACACGGAAAGAATTCAATTCTCTGCCACAGCCCAGCAGCACTGATACACGCTTCAAAAACCAAAGCCCAGAAGACAAGCTGGCTGGTGGGTGCGGGTGGCTCGGAGCCTGTAGTACCACCAGATTAGCCTTGCTCAATAGCCAGCATCATTAAGTGTCCCCCGTAGTGCTAAAGCACAGAAAGAAGAGGGGAAGGAATGGAGACTGGGGAAGAAAAATGAGGCAATTCTGTGCAGGGAAGAACGGAGTGGTCCAAACCTTTGATCAAAAGCACCATCTAGTGCAGAACGGCATCACTGCAGCTGGCATGGCTCTGGGGCAGCTGCATCAACCACGAATGGAATTTTGACTTTCAGCACAGGTTTGCCTACTGAAAGAAAGAAAAAAACCCACCAACCCAAAATATTGCCATATGCACAGCCTGCCCTGAATCCCAGGGAACAGGAAGGCGGCTAAAAGACTGCTCCCCTCTGTGTAAATGTTTCTCCGGTGGAAATCTGTTCTCCTCCCAGCATCTCCCACCAGAGAGTCTCAACCACCCTGAAACCCCCAGGGAACGAGGCACCACAGGAAAAGAATGATTTCCATGTTATAATGTGAGAGCTAAGGAAAAGAAGAGGTAAGTGACCGACTCAAGGTCATGCAGGAAGCCAGAGGCAGATCCGGGAATAGAGATCAGCCACCCTGGACCCAGGGATGCCTGAACAATAGCACAGCCTCTCCCTCTGTTGTCATTTAACTCTTTCCTAACACACCAAAAAGCAGAAGAGGGGCAGGTTATACACTTCTCTGCATAAGTGCCTGCTGCCTGGGAGCCCAGCCCTCAGGCATGACCTGCTTTTATCACTCCAAAATGAAGAGAAAAGGCAGCAGGGAAAGACAGGGTTGAATATCTTGAGGTCAGTGAAGCTGCAAGGTAGGAGATATTTCTGGGCCTGAGCTGTCCCCTCTGCAATTAAAACAGTGGAAATGGCACTTTAGCTTTGCCATGTCTCTATTTGTGTGTGTGACAAACCATCACCATCTGTCCTGAAGGTGTTCAACCTGGTTAAAATGGCTGTGGTGTACGTTTGAGGATTTTTAGCTGCAGGAGGATATTGCTCCCTCTTCCCTGCCTTTTGGGTTAGTTGCAAAGATCAGGGATTTGCAGCACAGTAATACATCAGAAATGCAGTCTCACTAAGTCTACACTGTTTTCATACTGAGCTTGGAAATGCTGCAGTGCAGGGTCTGGAGAAAGCTGTAATTGTAAACAACTGGAACTGGAATCAACCTCATAGAAATGAGAGGAGAGGGAGAGGAGAGGGAGAGGAGAGGGAGAGGAGAGGGAGAGGAG
>WBNM01012120.1:81705-91837 GCA_013399055.1 Ramphastos sulfuratus
GGAGCGGAGAGGGGGGGGGGGGGGAGGGGAGGGGGGGAGGAGAGGGAGAGGAGAGGGAGAGGAGAGGGAGAGACTCAGGTACTGCAAACTCCTGTGAGTGCAGTGAACTGAACCTGGAGCTCAATTCTCCCAGGGAGAAGAGGTGAGAGAGCAGTCACCAGGTGTGCAGCAAGAGATCTCCAAAATGAGTTTGATGTCCTTGAGAGAATCCAATTCCAAATTAGAACTATAACAGGCACAAGACCATCTTCTCGGCTCCGCTACCTGGAAAGGCCACAGATGACTACCTGCACAGGGCTGCAGGGGCAAAGAAGGGCAGAGCCCCAGGAAGGCCTTTCTCTGTTTTCCACCTGAGGTCTCTGTTTCTTCCCCTAATGCCCTAGTCTGTTTTCATTCACTCCTATAAACCCAATCTATGCAAGCAGGGAGGGGAGAAGAGCCTGCACTCTATTATCAGAAGCTGACATAAAAAAAATCTTTAATCATGCCATAGCACTTTGAACATTTACATTTTCCAGCCAAAGGCACTGTGAAATTGGGATTTCAGTTCAAACTATTTCAAGGATGTTTTTCCCCAGGAGGGTTTTTGTTCCCCTGTGGGGATATCCACACAGATCTTTGCTCTCAGGGTAAGCAACCAAAGGTTTTCTCAAGAGAGAAGCTACATCCTATACTCCTTGAAAAAAGGTGACAAATCAGAGTCTGGAAGAACTAGAGCACAAAATTGCTACCCTAGAGAATAGGGTTAAAAGGCTGTAGATCTGCATTCAGTGATGCTTGCACTAAAGCAGATGTCACCAAACACAAGTGCAAGTAGTTGTTTGAGTTTGGAGATATTTCTTTCCCTCAAAGAAGAGTTCCTACACTTCAGGAGGGCAGCAATAGAACAGCAGGATGTTTGTCAAGGAACTGTTGAAATGCTAACAAGATTCCAGCCCTTTGCAGTTCTGGACTGATTGAGGAAAAAAAAGAGGAGACTGAGTGCTAATAAAAACAAATATAGTTTTGGAAGGCTACACCAACATTTACTAGTTGGTGTCCTCAGTTCAGGGTAGGTTCCTCTCTAACACTGCTGGAACAAAGGCTTTTTGACAAAGTCACTCACCTCACTGCTATCCAGTGTGCAATGTGCAAATGAACAGGTTTAAATCTACTGTAAATTTCTTTCTAATTACACTGGGTTAACCTAGAGAGAAAGAGAATCTCGATCACACAAACAAATTCAAGCCTTAGTTAAAAGCCTTTCCTTCTCTAATTGCAACTCCAGTCTAATCCTTTTGCTGTATCACTGGCTGCTTGTGTAACCACTGCAGAGCACTTGGTTTCAATCAAGGCTGCCAGCACCTCCCAGGCTGGTGACAGACTATTCCCTGTTAAAACAAACAGGCTGCCAGATACAAAGGAAATGGCCACAGAAGCCTGGATGGAGGTCTGTCCTGTAATAAGGAGAATGTGGCAGGCAGCACTCCCTGCCCCAGTTTGGTGGGGAAGGAAGTTTGAAATGGCTTTTTCTAGCTCTGATTTTCAGAAGACTGAACTGACTACAGCTTCCAGTCAAGGTTGCCAAAACATAAACAACCTTCTTCCCTTTTTTTTTTTTTTTCTTTTTAAATTTAATTTGTCTAAACAAAATTATTGATTCTTTTGTTTTGCACTGGTCCTGAAGCCAGAAAAGTGCATTAGCCTCAGACCTTTCAGAATGTGATTATTTCTTAGGAAGGTCTTGAATGCTTTGCTCCTTTTCCCTGAGATATCAATCCCTCACTAATGGCAAACCTACTGAAATTAAGTCCCAGCTTCAGTGTGTTTTCCTTCTTAAGAGGAGAGGGGCAGAACACTGTTATCATAAAAAACACATTATAAAACTGTCTTTTTTACAGCTGTCATAAAACCCTACCCTTTATCTTGCTGCTGTTCGGCTGGGATTAACTGCCTTTGTCTCTGGATGCTGCCTCTGGGAATTATCTTCTGCTCACACACACCGTAACAGATAGGTGGAAAAGTTCCCTGTGCTGGGATGAGGCCTTGAACCCTCTGCTTCCTCATGGCAAAAGCTCCTTACACCACCGAGTCCATGGAGATCTGGGGATCACCAAGGCTTTGGTTTCCAAAGTTCTGGGTGTGCCACAATCTGGTGATGCTCTATTACCTGTTATCAGTGTCCTTACCTTAACAGGAGGAGTTAAACCTACAGGACCTGTGGCACATTCAGGCCTCATTTCACCACAAACTGAAACGCTTCCATTTCTCTGCTGTAGTGTGTGAGGATCGTTGCACAGAGCTCATTTAGAACCAGAGAAATCAGATGTCCCCCGATCACAGCTTTGCCCTCCAGATGTGGCCTTCTCTTCACCCATCGTTCCTCGTGCACTGCACACAACCCCAGCTGCAGCCTCTCCTCCTTCAGCACTCAGACTGAAGAGCACAGAATTCAGGGCAGTGGCATCAGCAACACGCACGTAAGACAATGGGAAATGGGGAATCTTCCGACCTCGTCAGAGATGTGGTTTGGAGGTCAAACTGGTCATCATAGCGGACTCTCTTCAAACAAGCCAGGGGAACACCCTGCCCAGCTCAGCTGCTCACGGCAGACACATTTCTGCCCTCTCTTGACCAGGTGACAGCCGCTCAGGCTCTCGCTGCCCCCTTCAGCAAATCCCACCGAGCAGCTCGGCCGGAGGCCAACCTGCAAGGAGCCGCGGGAGAAGCAATGCCCACAGGAAGGGCTAGAGCCCCATAGTTACGCTGCGGGGCGGGGGATGAAGCGAAGAAACGGCACAGCACGCCCTGAGCCCCAGATCAAGCGGCAAGAAAAGGAGATCCGGCGAGCGGAACCCTGAGCCGCGAGCACCGCTCCCCACCGGGCAGCGCCTCTGCGGGACCAGCGGGACAGCAGCTTCCGCTGGCGTCACGGAGCGGATGCCTGCCATTGGTTGCTCCGACGGAACCCCTGCCCGTTCCTAGCGGAGCCTGGGGCGCATGCGCTCCCCCGGCACTTCCGGCGGTGGCCATGGTGACAGAAGTAGCCAGGTAGGGCCCGGCGGCCCCGCAGGTCTCCCCGTCCCTTCAGCCCTGGCGCAGGCGCCTCTGTCCGATCCCGGCAGGGGAGTGGCTCCTTACCGCCGGCGACCGGGGCGCAACGCGCTTGCGGCTCCCCCTATGACCTTGCGGGGTCAAACGGGGTCAGTCCCCCACTGCTCGTACACCGGTCATCGCCTTCGGGGGACGCACGGGGAGGGGCGGGTGTGGGTCTTCCGCCGATGGAGGGCTGGTGAATGCGGAAGAGGTTGGGCAAACTCTGATCTGTATGCAGGGTAACCCTGGGCTCTCCAGTGCAGAGTCCATCGTCGTCACAGCTATCAGAGGCATAAATCGGGGCGGGGAAAGACATTAACACAGCTCTAGTTTTCGCACTATGTTTTAGGCGAGTCTTGAATTGGGAAATACACTTTTGCCGTGCCAGAGAAAGTAATTTTCTGGTTTTGTCACTTTGTACCCCAAACATCAGTAGAGGATCTTGAAGTGGGATGGTTGGAAGTGAAGCTCGTAACTGGATAAAGTGGCAAAATTTGCATGAGGATGATTTCTCAAGCTCAGTCAGGTTTCTTGAGTGCCGAAAACCTACTCCTCCCCCACCTCCCTGTACCACGGGGTGAGGTGGCTGTTTTGCATACCAGTTACATAAAAACATAAGCAGGCTGCTGTTGAGTGACTACTGAGACACAGCAAATGGATTTCCCAGGCGTTTCTTCAAGTGATACTTGTTAGAGATGGCAGCTTGGTTGAATCCCACTGGAAAAAAAGTTAATTCAGAATATTCCAACTGCCAGATACTCACCCCTCAAGGAGCCTCAAAAGTTTGGTTGTTGTTCCCAGCTCCTAAGACTGACCAGCTACTAGGGCACAGCATGGCTGTGCCACTCCTGGTCTCACCAGGTGCCATCATTTCTTTTGCAAATCCCTGCTGGGTTGTGTTTTCCTTCCTCTGAACCATTCCTCTTGTTTCTGTTTGAGATGTTTGCGTTGTAGGGAGGAGCTCTGTCTATTTCCTGTGTTCCTTCTTAGGAGCTTTACTGGTTTCAGAAGACATCAGTGGGTCTTTTACATTATTTTCTGCTTGTAAAGTTCTGGAAGGAGGGCTGATGATGTAAGCATGGAAGTGCCCACTGGCATTTTAGTAATTCAATTGTTTGACTTAATGTAATCACTTTTTTTTTTTTCCTTATTTTTCCCCTCACTGCATTCTGAATGGTTTAATTTTGGAGCTTAGCTTTCCATTTATGGAGATCTTGTGCAGCAAAGAAATTATCAGAAATTTTCCCTTTGTCTTAACACAAAATTTAACAGACAATGCCATAGGATTTTTTTTTTTTTCCCCTGGCTTAGATGTTCTTGCCAAAGCAGTTGGGTGAGTAAAACTGTTTGGCTGATATAAACCAGAAGTATTTCTTGCTTTTCTGTATAAAACACAAGTACTTCTTACCTTTCTCCTGTCATGGCTTATAAGGGATTTGGTGAACTTGGGCTGCTGGAGGGAATTCCCATTTCCCCAGTAAACACTGGGCTTTGACAAAGAGTGTGATGAGAAACTCACCTGCTGCTCAGCTGTGCTCAGAGCTCTCAAGAATCCTAATGGAAGACAGAAATTTTTTTAAAAAGGTGATTTTTGTTTTAGTTAGCACAGTGCCCATCTTCAAGTGTGTACTGCAACATCAGTGTGTCCCCCAGTACTAACCACACCAGTGAGGCACAAGTTGCCTCTTTTTTACCTCCACCTAGAGTGTGGAAAGACTCAGACTGCTTTTTATGGATGCTCTGCATTCACAGAATCATAGAATGGTAAGGTNCCAGAACTAGAAATTGTTTAGCACTGGCCATAATCAGAGGGTGACGTAAGTTTTGTCTCAGTTTGAATTCCCCTCCATCTCTGCAGGCTGGGGTTAAATTACCCCCATTTGAAAGGTCACAGCCCATAGGCCAGAGGTTCATTTTCAGAGGCAGTCCTTGGCTGTGCTGGTATTGGGCAGAGCCTCTGCTTGGACTGCTGCCCACAGCCAAATTTAAGTCAGGTCTGTGCTGTTAAAGGACCAGAGAAAGACACCACTTCACAGGGCCCCTGGCAAGTGAGTGCTTTTCTAAGGTAGGACACTGCTTTCTTCAGACTAAAGTCAGTATCTAGTCAAGCAGAGAGCTGCTCTGCTTCTGGATGAGGGCTTCCATAGGAAAAAGGGATTTTTTGGGCCTTCCTTTTATCCCCCCACCTTTTAAATGACACCTTTTCATCTCTGAAAATAGCCTCCCAGTTGCTGCCATTTGTCATAGAGAGGACAATGTGATTCTAGGTGGCTGAGGCTGAAGGAGAATAGGTGTTGCTTAGGGGAACTGTCATGGGCTTATTTCTTTTAGGGCTCAATCTCATCTTCACCACCTTTAGCATGTTGCTGACCTTATTAACTGAGATCCTCATTCCTTTGGAAATTACTGTCCTGGCTTTTACAGCATAAGATCCAGGTTGTGTTTTAAGGAGAAAGCTTTTTGAGTGGATAGATGGGATTTTTATGGTAAACTTTTCAGATATGGTAAACCTGTAATGTGCTTATGCTATTGGTGTTCTCACTCCTGCTCTCTAACACCCTGCATGTTCCAATGCTGTCTTTTGGGATGGAGAACTGAGGGTGACAGGACTTTATCTGAACCAGTTCTGAGCAGCGGCTTCTCCCCTGCCCATAACCTGGTGTGATAAGCATTGTCTGTCAAGAATCAGTCATTTTTTTCTTCAGCATGAATACCCAAATCTCTGACCACAGGTGACAGCGGGGTCTCAGACCTTTGAGCAAGAGCTCTGAGGATACCCTGTTCACCTCAAACTAGATGTGGAGATCCAGTGTCATGGATCTCCTCTCCCATGTTTTTGATGTGACATGGCATTATCTGCCCTGGGATGCCTTTAGCTCCTTCAAAATGTTATTTAGCTCAAGTTGGGTTTTATGCTTTTTATCTTTTTCTCCCAGCCTATGTCTTGCAGCTTCACATTTTTTGTGGATGTGAATCTTTATCTGTGATACTTCATTGTCCTTGAGATCACAGCAGGTTTGATTGGTGGTTTCCTTCCCCCCCTCCCCTCTGGCTTTTGCAGCAAATAACCCTACTAGTGAACAGAATACAACTTCTTCAGGTTGTAGCAATTCTTTCCTTTGGTCTTTCCACCAAATAACTCTGAAAACTGAACAGAAAGTAACTGCCACCCTGCCTTGCCAGCAGCCTGGCACAGGGCTCTGTAAGGTGGATATTGTTGAACATGCTGCAGTGGGGCTCTATGGCCTGGGCTGTCTTGTTCCACTGGTATTTAATCAATGACTTTTCCAGCATGTTCAATATGACAAACTAAAATAAGGACTCAGGGGGTTGTGATGTAAGCTCACCTATGAAATCAAAGCAAACTTTGTTGCTCAAGTGCTACAGACATTCCTCCTTCTTGCCAAAATAATGTAGTTCAGCTAGGCTGTCCTCTTTCTCAAGCCTGAGCTGTGATTTTCTTTGTTCTGGGTCAGTTTTTAAGGGGCCATTTGATACTTGCCTTGGAAGAAGGTAATGCAACTGTATGCACTAATCAAAAAGGATCTACACTGCTAACCACTCTTGCTCCTCTCTTTCATCCAGGCTTTCTCTTCCCCATCCAGTCCTTCCCTTCCCCATCTATCAGAGTTGGTTACCTCTTGATCCAAACTCTGTCCTGGAAGCTGCAAAAGTGGGTTGCTGCTGTTCCCTGTGTTCTTAGCTTGCTGTGGCCTTCAGGCAGGAATTGAATCCCAGTTCCTGTATATAACTGTGGGGGGAGAGAAAAAGAAAACAAATAAATGGCCAAGAAAGATTTATCAAACAAAAAAAGATTAAAGGCAGACCTTCTTCTTTGAGAAAGCAGATGTGTAAGTGACATAATTAAGGAATAAGCTGAGCAGGTATAACTGGTCCATACTGATGAGCAAGGGATGCTCCTTGGTTAGATTTTAGCTGATAAGGTGGAGGCTCTTTTCCACCAGCCCCTGTGGCAGAGGTCAATCCTTGCAAACTTGACCTTTATTTTTGCTACAGAATGTGAAAGAACCTTTCTGTAATCAATCATGGGACTCCCTCCCATCTCCCAGGGTGGTTTAGTTAGAGCAGGTGTCAGAAAAGCCCCCTCTGCCCAGTTACCTTCTCACCTGTTATCTGCATTTTACTGAAATCAGAAGCAAAGCTGCTCAGGGCCAGATTTTTCAAATGCCTCAGCTTCAGCACAGGCTCCCAAAGGAAATGCCACTTCACCTGCCAGCTCCCACTTTGGAAATAAAGAAGGGTCCTAAGTGGGAGCTGAAGATTTTTGATTCCAAAAGGCCCTGTCAACCACGCTGCTGAACAGCAGCACAGCACCTGCTGTCCACCCACATCTCATCATCTGAATCTCCAGAGAGCTTTGAGGGCAAAAGATACCAGGGACAACATAAAGATGGCAGCTGCTTTAAATGAGTAACTGAACAGAACCAGTGAGGAGGACTCTTGCTCACTCAGTCTAAAGGCAGCCAGTGGCCTTGTGTCTGAACAGCTCTTTCCCAGGAATTACTTTAGGACTAACACTCTTAAATCAGCTCCGCCAGTCCTCTGCTGTAAATCAGTACAAACTCCACACCCTGTGTGCTCAGCACAGAGAGATGGAGGAGCAAGATGCTGCTCTGAGCAGCTGGATGCTGTGCTCATGCATTGCTTTGCAGCAGGATGAGTTTAATCCATTTGGCTTTCTGATTTCCCACTTTGGGCATACTCCCTCTGCACAGAGAAGCCTGTGCCCTGCGTGTCCAGCTGCATTATGCATCATGTGTTACACACAGGAGTACTTTGATGAGTTAGCTGAGGAATGGGAAGCTCTGTAGTAGCTTGAGAAAAGCTGGGTACTAACTTGATGGCTTTAATTTTAGGCCTTCTCAAGCTTATTTAGAGCTAGCTTAGCTATCTGTTATTTTATTGTTGCCTAGCCATACCTTTAAGAAATACTCATTTTATACACTTCACTACTGGTTTAGAATCATAGAATGGTAGGGCTGGAAAGGACCTCAAGGATCATCCAGTTCCAACCCCCTGCCATAGGCAGGGACACCTCCCACTAGCACAGGTCACTCAAGGCCTCGTCCAACCTGGCCTTGAACACCTCCAGGGAGGGAGCAGCCACAACCTCCCTGGGCAACCTGTGCCAGTGTCTCACCACCCTCACTGTAAAGAACTTCCTCCTAACATCCAGTCTAAATCTCCCCTCTGCCAGTTTAAACCCATTGCCCCTTGTCCTGTCATTGCAAGACCTTGTCAATAGTCCCTCCCCAGCCTTCCTGTAGGCCCCCTTCAGATACTGGAAGGTCTCCTGGAAGCCTTCTCTTCTCCAGGCTGCAGAGCCCCAACTCTTGTAGCCTGTCCTCAGAGCAGAGCTGCTGCAGCCCTCTGAGCATCTTTGTGGCCTCCTCTGGACCTGCTCCAACAGTTCCATGTCCTTCCTGTGCTGGGGGCTCCAGAACTGCACACAGGACTCCAGGTGGGGTCTGGTGAGAGCAGAGTAAGCTAGTCTGTTCACTCAGCAGCTGCTGGAGGAATTCTGTCCCAGCTCTGCTGGAAATCTGGAAGAGCCTGACACTTCCCACATTAGCTCTGTTCCACAGCATGCAGAGCCTCTGCCATCCCCTCAGCTCCACACAAGCTCAGTCCTGCTTTATGACACTGCATTCTGGCTTAGCATCATTAGTTACCTCTTGTTTGCTGCTTCTCACACTGTCCTTTTGTTTGAAGTAGTGCATGAGTGTGTGCCCAGCCCTTTCCCATGGTAAAGACCTATCTGGTAGATCAAAGCCTCTCTGCACAACAGGGAAGATGTGCTAATGCTTAGGTTTGATTATCAGTGACCCAAAAGTTGTACAGATTCCAGGAAGGGATTGCAATGACTTCACTCTGGCATCAAACTAAACAAATTCAGGGGTGTATCCAGTGGGAAAATGAGTGACCTTTCACTTACTCTTTGGCCACTTAGTAAGCTGTAACATGAACTACTCCCTTGAAGGCAGGAGCTTAGGAAAGAGATTAGGACTATGCCTTGGTAGCAGAATCCAGTTGGAGAATGAGCTGTGTCTCGTAGATAGCTTTAGCTTGGGTTTCAATGACAGGTTTCATTTGAGTATATTAGGACACAGCTTCATGCTGTTAAACTGCACAATTAATGTTTGCTTTAGGCTATGAGGTTGGACATGTGGCTCATTGGAATCAGAGAACTTCTCTGCTAACAGGTGGTGACAGACAGGGGAGCTGCAGGCAGAGATTTCAGTGTGTTAAGCAAATAGCACGGTCAGAGGGGAGATTTACTCTGAACCTCCAGAAGACAGACTGGCTTATATCCATCTGGGATAGCACACACAATCTCTGGTCTCTGGCACATTGATACTGTGGTGCTGGCTGTCCTAGTGAAAGCTAAGAGGTTTTATTACAATCAGAAGAATGCAGAGACACAGCCCAGAGCTGAGGAGCTGCCACTCTAAATCCACATTGTACAAGAGCAAAATGTGGGAACAGTATCTCTCAGCCCAAGTTTGTTACTTGGCATCTGACAAGATCCAATGCCAAGTGTCCTGCTGGGATGTTCAGATTAGCATTCAAATGCTTAAAATTGGGTACTGCTGTGAACTTTGGAAAGTCTGTATGAAGGGATGAGAAACTCTGTTGAAGATCCCTCTGTATGGGATTGGGTTTATTGGTGGTCTGTGGGAGGGATAAGAAAAGAGACTTCCCTAGTTTTCAAGCCTCTGCTAATTTCCTTGGTGGTGAAATGGTCTGTTTGCTTTCATTTTGTGGCCCTAGGAAGACTGTTCAGAAAGGAAAACTCATGGATTTCACCAGCACAGTCATCATCCCACTGCTTTTTGGCAGCCTGGGCATCTTTGGCCTTTTCCGGCTGCTGCAGTGGATGCGGATGCGAACTTACCTGCAGGAAGCAGTGGTGGTGATCACAGGGGCAACCTCTGGCCTGGGAAAAGGTAGGTACCAAAAGAAGGGCACCAAAGGACAAGCAGAGGGCTGTGGAAGGGGCACCTCTTGGACTAACACAGTAATAGAATCATAGAAT
>WBNM01012122.1:0-23375 GCA_013399055.1 Ramphastos sulfuratus
ATATATATATATATATGATGTAGGCAGTTCTTGCCTGTAGCACATTATATCTTTTTGGTCATTTGTGTCCAAAGTAAAGCAATGGTTTAAAAAAAAAAAAAAAAAAAATCTAGTATGACCAGAGAACAAAGAGGTTCTTTTAAGATATTTCAGGCCTTATGTTGTTTAGTCTACTGAAAATAAGACTGAGAAGAAACATGGCTGGTGTTTATAAGGAGAATTGCACAGTATCAATGATAGCATTAAACTGGTATAAACTATCTAAACAAAAGACTGTGTATAAAAATAAAACTGAAATTTCCTACTCATCAATAGTGTTAAAAACTACTTTTTAAACCATCAGAGTACTGGAAAACAAGGTCTTTCAAGAAGTTTGTAGTTCCTCCTCTAAGACAGGAGTTCAAATAGGAATGCCTGTGACAGGAGGGAACCAAACTGCATTGTCCAAACTTATTGATCTTGACTTTTTCCATACTACATTAAGTATTCATATTTTGGTTTTGACACATGAAAAACACATCAACATCCTCTTCAAGTCCATGCAGCAGCAATAAACTGAGTTTCTTACTGCCTTTTGGTTTGGAATTCAGATTTGGTAAGGAGCAGAAAGGGACCCCAGGCATTTTTATCCTGCTTCCTACTTTTTACTTTTAAAAATCATTTTGTTGGCAGATGAGGAAAACAAAAATACATGTTTTTCCTGGATTGCTCTCAGAAATAGCTCAAGGTCCTTATCAGACTTGGCCACAGCTTTCCTGACAAGGGCTGCTTGTCATTGAACCCAGCATGTCAGTCTTTCTTTAGATATAAATACAAGCAGTTGATTTTTTTTGTTTTTTTTTTTTTTTTTAAACATGTCATTAAATACCGTGAAGCATTTTCCTGAATAAGTATTTCAGGAGCTGGCTGGGTAGGGATTTTGGTTAATTATGTATGGTGGTAGGAGTGTGAAGATTATAATCTGTCCTTGATAAAGCAATTAGGCATGACTAACAAGATTGTTGTTGTATAGCTCCTCCCTTGAGTATGCCAGTAATTCTAGAGGAACAAAACAAGCACAGGACAGCTGCATCTTTGGGACCCAAGGGGAGCAACAGTAGAGCTACACTTTTTCTCTGAGTAATAGAAGAACTAACTGGAGGAGCCTGAAGGAAACAAATCATGCTATCTAACAGTCCATTGTTCTGCAATATGACAAGATCAGAGATTCTGTACTTCACAAGGAGGTAAGTACAGTGCTGCCATTTGCCCAATTTGCATTCAAAACAAAGTGAATATACAAATACCCTGGTCCTGTCAGGTTGGCTTGGTTAGCATTTTAAGTCACCATTATAAGAACATCATAATGCTGTTGGAATGAGCTCAGAGAAGAGCCACAAAGATGATCAAAGGACAAACACTTCTGCTATGAGGACAGGCTGAGGGAGGTGGGGTTGTTCAGCCTAGTTAAGACTCTGGGAGGAACCTTATAGCTGCCTTCCAATTCACAATGGTGTCTAGTGACAGGACAAGAGGGAATGGTTTTAAGCTGAGGGCGACTAGGTTTAGACTGGATCTTAGGAAGTTCTTCAGTACAAGGGTGGTGGGACTCTGGAACAGATTACCCGGGGAGGTTGTGGATGCCTCCTCCCTGGAGGTGTTTAAGGCCGGTCTGGATGAGGCAAGTCTAGTTGAGAGGCATCTCTGCCCATGGTAGAGCAGCTGGAGTAGATGATCTGTAGTATCTGTTCCAACCTAAGCCTTTCTAACATTCTATGATTCTATGAAACTTGGAGCTCTGTAAGCAGACCCTTATGGGACCAGCACTATTGAAATGAGAAAATTACTCTGAATCTACATGCAAAATTGATCAATACAAACATACTTCTGTTCTCTGCAATCATCATAGTCTCTTTCCCTTCCATCGTGCATTCCACTCTTTCTGATACTCCAGATGCTGTTCAGCCACACCACTTTCTCAAACCCCTATCTATGAAGTATAGTCCTGTCAGCCAGACACATAGGTCAGCATCAAGTATGGAAGTACCTAAAGCAGTGAAATAACAGTCTGTCACTAGAGACATTACAATCAAACAGCCTAGCACTTCTTAAAATCAGTCAGCTATCCATGAACAGCTAAGGCCAAGGAAAATAAAAGTTTGAAATCTTTACTGTTTTCCCATCTGTCTTGGATGTGGCTGGGATAGAGTGGATTTTCTTCCTCCTAGCTGGTGCAGTGCTTTGTTTTGGATTTAGTATGAGAATAACGTTGATAACATGCTGACATTTTAGTGTAAGGACTGCTCAACAAGAACTAAGTCAAGGACTTTTCAGCTCCTCATACTGTCCTGCCAGAGAGGAGGCTGAGGATGCACAAGCTGGGAGGGGACATAGCTGGAACAGCTGACCCAAATCCTAAAGGGTTATTCCATACCATATGATGTCATGCCGAGTAATAAAACTGGGGCAAGTTTGCTGTGGGCTGGGAGCCCACCAGCTGGGCAGTCAGCAAGTACCAATCAATTCCACTTTATGTTATTTGCATATTCCTTTATCATTATTATTTTCCTTCCTGTCCTATTAAACAGTCTTCATCTCAGCCCAAGTTTTACCTTTTTGCCTCCCCCAATTCTCTCTCCTATCCTGCTGAAAGGGGAGTGAGGGAACAGCTGCATCATGTTTCACTGCCTGATGTGTAAAGCCAGAACACTGTCACAACAAAAACTAAATGCTAGCCAGAGGCATCCTGTACATCTCAAAACCATACAATTATTAACACCAAGTATGACTTGTTACTAGAGAAAGTTTAGTTTATACAAGCATAGAGCTAGTGGCACTTCCCAAGAAGAACTGATTCATGGACAAATAAAATTCCCTTTCCAGGTTTTAAAAAAAAAAAAAAATAAATAAATCCAAAACTAATAGCACATTATCCAGACAAGACAACAATCCTCTCCAATCTATAAGCAAAACTATGCAAGGTCAAGAATTTCATGGCACACTGATAACTCTGCACAACTTGACCAGGGTCTTTAAAAGCAAGTCAGCTACAGACTCACGCTTTGTCTCTTTAGTATTGAGGGTTAAGAGCTTGGTTCATTTATTGCACTATGCATCATTTTGATGGATGTTTTCTCCCTGTGCTTGGATTTCTGATAATCAGACATGAATGCTGTTTGGAGTATTTATTGAAAATACCAAAACCTACCACATCTGAGAACTAGAAAATTGGTAATTTAATTTGACCAACCATCACAATACACATTGCTCAACTTCAGCACTGTTTGTGAGGTTTGGACAGAAGGTCATATTGGAAATAGGGATGAATAGTAAAGAGGACATACAAACAAAGAGAAAAAGCTTCTACCCAATGTAAGGCAAATAGAAGTCAGTACACACAAAGTTACAAGATGGAAAGTGGTTAAAAACAGTGGAGTCCCAAGCCCAGTCAGACGACTTGTTACTTCCATAACAAAGTGAACAGGTCAGAACTCAAAACCAACCCAAAAACAAGGCGTCTGTTAAACACACTACAAATAACCTTCCAACAAGTCTTCAGCATAGATAACACAAAACTGGCTCAAGGGAAGAGTGAAGTATCAGTGTTTTCATGACATCAAAGAGTCTGCTCTGGAGCAACAACAGAGTACCACTGCACAGCAGAAAGGAGAAACTGTTGTAATGTAGCTTGCCCTGCTCCTCCAGCAGCTTGAAGTTATCCTAAAGCTGGATGTTAGCAAGATTAAAAAAGGTTCTTTAGAAGTAGACTTGTTAAATGAACTCCAAAGTAACCAAATGACTTTATTTTCTTCAGAAGATCAGATCCTTCAGATCCTAGCCTCCTAAATGTCTGTTTTATTTCCAAGTATTTTAGCAGTTAAGAGATACAGAAGATGACCATTTTCCTCCTTCTCCCAAGTAGCCTTTATTAAATAATCAAGTGGGTTTTAAAACATAGCTTAAGCACATATTTTATTAGAAAAATATTAATTTTTGTGAATCCTGGATTAGATAGATATTAATGCTCCCTCTTATATTTTGAAGTAATTCCACATGCTATATTCTGAAACATGTACTTTGTTACCTCTCCATAAGAAAAGAAATACAAGCATTTCATACCAGTCCTATAGTTCTGTATTTTGAGCATGAAAACAGTTGGAAAAGTTTAGTTTGCTATACATTATATATATATATATATACATACCTCTAAATACACAAGATACTGCAATTCCTCAATTTTAACACTACTCCTCTTACCAGAAGATGGTTACAAAAGAGTCTTAGTTGCTGCCTTTTTTTTTTTTTTTTCCTTTCTTTTTTAAACAAGTTAGACTATGGTTACAAGATTCTGGATTACAAAAGGTTCAACTCCATTAGCTTTAAACTGATGAACAGGTGTTTCAGTTATGATATGCTTTGAAAGTCATGTAGCTTATAGCATCTGCCATTTTAACAAATGAGTTAAAAACCCTAACTTTGCACTTTTTACTTAAAAAAAAAAAAAGCCACATTGGAAATGCAATACAGAACATACTGAGATGGGATTTTTTTGAACAATATATAGTGTTAACAATATGCATAAGCACTAAGCAGCAAATTTCTTCCCTTTGTGATACTGCTCCAGCAATTGTTTAGCTCCTTGTCAATTTAGGACAACTAACTGGTATTGTATGAAATGATCTTCAGTTCAGAAATTGACTTGAACAGCGTACTCCAGAAGTTCTCTTTCTTTAAGTAGCAGAAATGGGATTCTTCTTGTGCTCATTAAGAAGTTACTGTAACTTAAAACTCCATATGATTTACTTTCCTGAAGAAAATCACATCTATGAAGATAACACTGCTATTTCTTAAGCTACCCAACAGAGCAGGTAACTACTAAATTTCCACAGGCAGAAGGCTTACAGCAAATCTTGCATATTTTCTTATGAAGAAAACAAACAAAACAACCTTTAGAAGTGTTGTTAAAGCACTGCATCATGGTTTTAAACTCAAGTAATAAAGCATGTCGGCATTTCTTTCACCAAGATCAATCCGCAACCAAGGGAACCAGCCCTATTACTGTAATACAAAACTAGACTGTTGCAGGGGGGCTCTTCATTTCCCTATGCACTTTTTAACACTAAAGACAAGTAACTCATATGTTTATCCAAAAAAGACTCAATTCAAGCACAGGAAAGTTATGGGCAACCCCTACTCCACTTTGTATCTTAAGCAAGCTCTCCTTTAGCTGGGACTTGGGCTCTTCCTTCTTCGTAGGAGTAAAGTTCAGCCTTCAAAAATAATGAACTCTTGACATCAACATGATCTTTAAAAACATGCACTAGCCAAATGCTTTTGCAGTGTTCTTTGTGCATCTTTTCACTCTGTCACATCAGTACCACCCCCATCCTTGGGCTATGCTTCGTTTGCAGAACACAACCCATAAAACTACTTAGAGAAAAGGGCTAAGTCCAAGCTGACAGAATCATTCAAGTTGGAAGGAATCTCTTGGGATCACATAGTCCAACATGCTTGCTCAAGTGTGGCCAGCTAGAGCAGACTGCCCAGAAGTATGTCCAGTCAGTCTTTGAGTCTCTCCAGGTATGGTCAGTCTCTCTCGGCAACCTGTTCCAGTGTCTGGCTACTCTTCAGACTAACAAAAGATCTTTCCTGGTGTTCAAGTGGAATCCTCAATTTTTTAACTTGTATCCTGTTATTGAGAGCTACTGAGAAGAACCTGGCTCCTGCATTTCCATTCCTTCCCATCTGCTATTTATATGGAGTGATAAGATCCCCATAACTGAAGTTTTGTACACTGCCCTGTGCTCAATCCTCTCCACAAGGTTTGTATTTTTCTTGTGCTGGGGAGCACAGAACTGGTCAGAGTACTCCAGATACATCCTCATCAGTGAGGAGAGTAGAGAGGAAGGACCACCTTCCTCAGTCTGCTAGCAAGGCTTCAGCCTTTGTTGCCACAAGGGTGGATTGCTAGCTCACTTGAGTTTGCTGACCACAAGGTCTCAGCAAAGCTACTTTCCAGCCAATCAGTTCAAAGGGTGTACTGATGCCTTTGGTTATTCCTCAGCAAACAAGACTTCACATTCCCCCTTGTTGAACTGTGAGAGTCATTGTCTGTCCAGCTCTCCAGCTCATTGAGGTCCCTTTGAAAGGTGGTACATCATCTGGTGTTACCAGTCACCTTTCCCAGTTTCACATAATTTACAAACTTGCTTGAGGATGCATTCCATCTATAATCCAGGTCATTAATGAAGACATTTAATGGTATTGGCCCCAGTATTGAGTCACAGTGCACACCACTACTAACTTGCCCCCCAACTGGGCCTTGTTCTACTGACTACAGCCCCCTTGTGCCCACTTTGGACAGTTCTTAATCTATCTCACTTTCCACTTATCTAACCTGTACTTTATCGGTCTGTCTACTAAAGTCAAGGTAAACAACATGGGCTGTTCTCTCATCACCCACAAAGCTAGTCGCCTCACTGTAGAAGGCAATGAATTGACCAAGCACACTTTCCCCTTTGTAAACCTATACTGACTACTCCTGATCACTTTTTTTTTTTTTTTTGTGTTTGGAAATGCTTTCCAGAAGGATTTTTTCCATTGCTTTCCCAAGAACTGAGGTGAAGCTGACTGGTCTGTGGCTCCCAAAATCTTCCTTCTTGTTTTTCTTGAAGATAGGAGTGACATTTAATTTCTTGCAGTGTACCAGAGTACACCCCAGTCTCTAAGACTATTCAAAGATGATTAAGAGTGGCCTTGCAATGGCATTAGCCAGCTCCCTAAACACTAAGGGGCAGAACCTGTCAGGCTCATGGATTTAGAGTTTAGGTATGCCCTAACCTGAAGTGTCTGAAAGTCTGTAGACTTTTCTCTGCTTTCAGGACCCTGGAATTTCCTGAAGGCTTGCTTTACTGGTAGAGACTGATGCAAAGAAGGCACTGAACACCTCAGCCTTCTCCATGCCATTTGTCACTAGTTTCCCTGCCCTATTTGACAGCAGGGCTACCATTTGCTGTTTATATACTTCTAGAATCCTTTTTTGATGTTCTGCATGAAGGCTGAGGAACTATCCCATAGCAAATTGCCACTCATGCCACATACCCTTTTGCTAGACTCACGATGCAGTCCTCACACATTCTGGGGCAATGAAGAATAGTTCATTCCACTATGGGCTGCTTAAGGAGCCCAGATTTTCCCAGCCTATGCTTTGTGCAGTGAAAAGCAATATATCAAAATGGTATCTTCCATGTTTTGCTCTTTAAAATATTTATACACGTGTATTTTACTATGAGCTCAAATTTCTATATAAACAGTAATGTTATAGATAGGGTAGGGATACAAGAAATAAAGTACTTGGAAGCTCAAGTACGTATCAGAATCATAGAACAGGCCTTAGAAATCATCTGTTACACCCCCCCCCCCACCATGGGCATGCCTCTCAATTAGACTCAGCTGCTCAAGGCCTCATCCAACCTGAAATGTGTTGACATC
This sequence comes from Ramphastos sulfuratus, assembly GCA_013399055.1. Lineage (NCBI taxonomy): Eukaryota > Metazoa > Chordata > Aves > Piciformes > Ramphastidae > Ramphastos > Ramphastos sulfuratus. The sequence continues at coordinate 7,471 of WBNM01012122.1, forward strand.
GTAAAAACTGACTACATTCTGTGTTAGGCAATATAATGAATAAACTTTTCTGATTGGCAAGATGTAAAACAGTACAAGTGGTTTTCCCTGTACATTTTACTGCAGAAGTCACCTGTATGACTTGTACTTAACCCTTTTCTTCTCATGCAGCATTATAGTGTTTCCCCTCCCCTATCCCACAGAACAAACAAACAAAAAACAATCACAAATATTCCACTAGTAGTTAGAGATTGCACTTTTAAAGCACAGACTTGCCAGTCTTCTGCATTTCCAGTGTCCTATTTAAACTGTTGACATACGGAGTCTTTATTTTATGAAACTGGAAGATTTCGCCTAAGCACTTCTTTTGATGCTGGAGAAATGTTATCTGGGAAAATTACTTCAAATTCTATAATTAAGTCTCCACGTTGGTCAGGATTTTTGGGAAATGGCAAACCATATCCTATAATTCTTCTTCTCATCCCAGGCTTTACAACTTCATTTACTGTCATGGGTATGGTTCTTCCTTCTATCGTTGGCACATTGATAGAGCTGCCACACAAAGCCTAAAGAAAGAGATTGCATCATGAGAAAAAAAAACACTTCGGTTAGAACTTTATTTATACCTACAACTGAATCTGATTTAGACAAGACTAGCATTCTAAATAGTATTTCCATTGTGTGCAGCTGAGATGTCAAAATTCAAATAGTGTTCCTATCCTAAAAAGGGAAGGCTTCAATTTGTCACTGAATATCACAGAATTTACCAATCCTAGGCAATGGTCACTGGAGGGTAACTGAGCTAATATACCCCTCAAAGACTCCATTAAATAAACACAGTAGTTGAGTACAGAGGAAACTCTTCATACATACTTCTCTAAATATGTTCAGCTTCTCAGTTTCCAGTAGAAATTTAGAGCCCTGTTCCATTTTTTTTTTTGTTTATATTGCACAGGAGTACACTCTAATACAGTATCAGCCTATCTTATGTTATTGTTGTTCTGCAATTTCATATATCTATAAGCAGAAACACATCAAATTTCACAGCCATCTTATGTAAGCATTGGTGATGCTCAAAGAAAACCAAGCAATTATTTTGGTGCATCAAAACTAAAATAGCATAGGCCTTCTTCTGCTTTATACAGTAGTTTGTTTTCTTTAGAAGGGTCTCTGATAATAACATTTTGGTTCCCCCATCTTCATCTGAATCTGTACACTTCATCTACATTGATAATGTCCACTTTGCATAACAATGCAATGTCTAAATACGCTTTTATTCATGAAGGAACTGTATTACCCACATCCACATCAATTTTTTTTTTCTCCCTCATCCTATTTTAGGGGCTTCACATACTTCAGACATATTTTTAGTTAAGAATCTTATAATGCAAGCAAGAATTTATTTATCCACTTAAGGCTAGTTAAGAACAAAAAGCATCACACACACTCAGCTACGCTGTTTCAAATAATGACCATGTAAAGACTGCAGATCCTTAACAACTCTGCTCAATTGTCTTTTTTATTTTTCTATGTGAAAGTCAATGTGTTTTGACTTGGAATGGAACTTTTAAAAGCTACACCATTTTTGTTGTTATATATAGTTCTTATAACACCTGTTCACCATAATTTATCCTCATGAAATCAATCTCTATGTACTTTGAAATCACACTGAAATAACTTATGACATATAAAGGCAGACTTCAAATTTGTTGGCAGTATAAATATTTAGGACCTTCCTCCTTTTGCCCTATAGAAATAGCAATCATATTACAGCAGTGAGGAGTATACTATATCGGATGTATTTCATTGTATTCGCGCTTGTTACTTCAGCCTAATGTATTTACTTACTATTTAGCTATAGCAAATTTCTTGAAATACTCCTCCATTTCTATCAAAACACTTACTGCTTCCACTATAACTTAACTATGCTCTGTAGTCAGATGCTGACTTCACAAGAGTGTAACTATTTTAAAAAAACAAACCACAAAACTTTACTAATGCCATATAGCTTCTGCAGCATAGTGACTCTACCACATCATAAGGTTTTAACATTGAGAGTTCTTCCAAAAACAAAACCTACCTCTCTTAGGCTGATTTTAACAGGATAGATAATATTTGATCCATCTCTCTTGAAGTGAGAGTGAGGTTTATCTTTAATGATAAAAACAATGTCAGCTGGAATTGTGTTGGGAGTTTCGTCGCCTTCTTTTGGAAAAGTGATTTTGGTACCTTCTTTCCATCCTCTTTTGATCTCAATAGTAAGAATTTTGTCCTCTGTTCGGACACTCCTGCCATCTGGGTTAAGCCTTTTACGTGAAATCCTCATCCTTTTTGTGCAGCCATGATAGATCTCTTCCAATGACACTTTAAGTTCATGGATTACAGGGGGATCTTGTTTACGACGCAACTGGCTACCAACTGTATTCCTTTCCCTCGGAAAACCATTCATGCTAAAACTAGTGAATGATCCAAATGGATCACCATCCACCTCCATGTCTTCAGTGTCTCTGCCACCAGGCATCCTCCTTCCAAAGAAGATCTCAAAAGGATTTGTGCCGCCAAAAAAAGCTGCAAATGTAGCATGTGGGTCACCGTGGAAAGAGTACCGGAAAGTACCGCCCTGTCCATCAGGTCCTCCAGCTCCTCCTTTCAGGCCTAAATAAGACAGATAAGTAAAGTTAGAACAAAATCAAGTATTAGTATAACCCAAGTATTAGTATAACCTCTCCTGTTGTGAAGTGTAACTGTATCAGAACCAATCAGTCAAAAAGGTCTTCTGTAGTAGTGTGAAAGGTCTCATGTTCAATGAGGACTCAACATCAGACTATGGAGTGCCAACTAGTAATCCAATAGCTTGAACAGCAGCAAAGTTTCTGAAGCTCTAAAATTATTCCTACTTCAGAACAAGTATCGACACTGCCAATTTTATTTCAAATTATTTAAGCTAGTTATTCAAAGAACTAGCATCTTAGAAGAAAAGACATGTCTGCTTGACTTGACTTTTTCTTGTTCTGCAAAGTCTGTTCCAAATTGCATCCCTCTTCACGATCACCCCTAGAAAAAAATGATGCAGTGTGATATGCAACATTTTCCTTGTCTCCATAGCTCAGCTCTAACTCAGTGTTCATTAGCTTTACCTGTTTTCCTGCAGTTCAGTTTGGCTAAAAGTTAACATGCCAATAATCAAGCAGCCACACGCTTCCTTAATGTTCAGTACAGAAACCCAAACTTATCACAGCTTGCATTCCTATAATGTAAAATAGCTAAGAAAATTGGGAATTCTTTCCAATGAGACCACAACTGAGAATATCTTGGACATACCTAAGACCAATTTGAGTACAGAAATCTTATATATAATGTTCTCATCTTTGTGCAAAAAAATCAGAGTGTTCTCAAATAGCTTTGTTCTTTCTCCTTTTTGTTCCCCCACCCCCAAACTGTGAAATCTACATCTCTTCTTTCTGATAATACTTCACTTCAAATTCTCACTGGACAGTTCCTTGTACTTATGCTTTCTCATTCCAATCTAGCTAAAATCAATTTTCTTAAATGCCTCTTTCCGAACAGATGACCTCTAAATATTTTCTTGGAATAGTTACTGCTGTCTTGCAATGACCATTTCAGGATACCTTTTCAAATCTTTAAGATAAAAGACTGAAAGCCTTCTTATGGGACTTCTATTTCAAAAATTAGAATGATTGGCTATTTTCTGTTTTCTCAATCTTACAGCAGCTCAATACTACAGCTGCTATTTGACTTCCAAAGCCATAAAAATGTGGAGGCTTACACCAATAAGCATGCATTCTCTAAATTTGAAAGGAAAGGGGACTAGTGTTTGTCTCCTTGTTTTAGACCTCCTGTAAATAAGCTTGATACTGGCTATCAATAGCAACAGTGACAGACATCAGAATGAGAATGTTTTCCTCATCTCAATACCAGACCAGTACCTCCTAATTTCACAGTATTGCTGCTGCAAAGCTAGCAGGTCAGTGGATTCGACCTCTGATAGTAAAAATACACTTCCTAAAACAGTCAGAAGTTACTGAAGGTATATTAAGTCTTTGCCTGTAAAAAACACTGAAGTTTCCTCCTTCCTCCAATCCCCTGCATTTCTCTCTCAACTATTAGTTACACTCTTAGATGCAACTGAAGAGCTCAGAGAGCAACCAAGGCTCATGAGGAGGTATTTCCAGACTCAGCATTTTAAAAACTCATACTTCGGTTTAGTTTTATACCTCGAATAAAGAACAGTAGGTTTTGAACCTCTGTCTTCAAGGACTTCATACTAAGATGCAAAAGGCTGCATTACTTCATATGCTTTACTTCAAGCTCTTTTCACTAAAGTGACTAAAATGGTATTTTGGGAAACTAGTTGAGATGAGCTGCTGCACTGAAACCCAAAATACAAATGAATCCACAGAGCAAACAGTTACCATGATTCACAGAAATGAGGCAGGGTAAGAAGTGAGAATGCAAAAAACTCTAGAGGTCTCTGATATCTACATAAGCACTTTTTCCAACTGAATGTTTAAGTAGCAGCACTATAGCTTTGAATATAGGCAAATGGAACAAAAGACAAAAAAAGTGTGCATCCTCTGTAAAAAAACATGAGCTTATGAATGTTAACAATTTTTATTAAATGCTATGGATGACAGAGACCAAATTTTATTATGTAGTCATAAGAAAACACAATTTTCCCTATAAGATTGCTATTTAAGTGCCCACCTTTATATTGGTAAAATAACAACAACAAACAAACAAAAACCCCAAACCACCAAAAAACCCACAAAAAAACCAACCAACAACAACAAAAAAACCAAACAAAAGTATGGCCCCAAGTGAATGGCAATGAATGATTGAATCTACTTGTCACAAAGGAAGTAATTATTTCATGTGGAATTTCTGATACCAAATATTTAAGGGGAAGGACATTAATGACTTCCTCTGTTGCTCAATCATAAGACTGAAAGTCATTCTGGTCAAAACAAAACCCAAAACCAAACAAAACCACAAAAAAAAAACCCAACCTAACAAAACCCACCAACAGCCCGCCTCCCCCAGTTATGCTCTTCAGATAACCATTTTAGGATAAATATGACATTTCTGAAACCTCATTCTCTTGGCATGTTATCACTGTTTACAATTAAAGCTGAAAAATTTTTCTGGTATTTTGTGACATCAGCCAAATTCTTTCCTCTCCAGGCAAGAAGCCAAGGACAACTACAGACTGGACACCTGGGCTTCCGCTCAGGACTGACCTGCCTCAGTTAAGCAGACTGTCCTTCAGTAAGAATTTAAGAGAAGAACACATCTCTTTTCAACTTCACCTCAAAAAAGTGCTATGGCAAGAGAAGACAGCAGTAAGAGACCTCAGAAAGGTTTTCAACTCAGTAACATTTTGCCTGTCAAGTATTTGGAATTTAAAAATTAAAAAAAAAAAAACACAAACACACACCAAACCAAACTCCCAACCATAAAACCACATTAAAGTAATTAAAACTAGATCAACGTTAAAATTCTGTAATATATTTTACATTAAAAAAGCTGAGTCAAACTTCCAAGTTAGAGAAATACACTGCCTAAAGATCAACACATTTTCATTCACCGTCTATGTTTATCTTGCTTCATGCAACATAATGCTATCAACTAATCAGAGATAGACATACCTTCTTCCCCAAACTGATCATAAATGTCTCTCTTTTTGGGATCACTCAGCACTTCGTAAGCTTCTGCAATCTCTTTGAATTTTTCCTCTGCGTGGGGAGATTTGTTCTTATCTGGATGCCATTTCAGTGCTTGTTTTCTGTAAGCCTTTTTTATGTCCTCTTCAGAAGCCCCTTTTTCAATTCCCAGGATAGAATAATAATCTTTCCCCATCCTGACCGTTGGAGGAATTCAGATTTTCTTCGCTATAAACAAAATAGCGTCCAGTGTCTTAGCAACGAAGAGATGCTAGAGAAGGAAAAACAGAAATCAAATTCAGCACTGAAACAAATAGAACTGTTAAAAAAAACCCCAACAAACTCTCCGATACGTTAAAGAAACACTAGACAGCTTCTCCGTACTTCATTCCTTCCCCTGTTACTCATTTATAAATAATCACGCACACCGGACAAGACACAGCCCTCTTTAGGGCCCTCCCATCTACAGTACACATCCCGCTCTTTCTAGAACACCACATAATAGAGGACGTCACTTCCCCGCCTACCCCAGCTGAACAGACTGCACAGCTTGCACTCTCTCTCACATACAAGCATGCGCACAGAGAAAATGCTGAAATTCTGTTTCCTCCCTTCTCAAGCAGCTACAAAGTTTAAAGGTTTAACAGCGTGATACAGTGCCTTTCACCACAGAGCTGAATCCAGTCAGCTGTAAAGGTGTAGCCGCCCCAGCAGAAACGAAGCAGCCCATAAGAAGTAATTACAGCATTTTACATACACAGCTATATGGAATCTGTGAAGTAACTGTTTTCCAAATATATCGGTGTGGTTTTGTGCCCTTTCCAGCAAAGACTACAAACTGTTTTACATCCAGGTTTAACTGCGAAACTTCAGGAAGAGTAACTTCATTTCTTTAAAAATAAATTTAAGCCACCCTCAACCACAGCTGACTGCAGCCACATACTATTGAGCAGCAGGAAATCAAATCTGAGCAATGTCACTCCATTCACCATAACTGAGGCCACTCCATTAACACAGATTGAAACTCCTATCCTCTGCCCTAGCCTCTTTCTACACAGAAGCCAATATCAAGACTATTATACAAGGATAGCAACATATCAAACAGCTTTCTTCTAATAAGAAAATAACAGAAAAATACTTGGTTCCTCCACATTTATTTCACAATAGAGAGTGCAGATTTTACTACTAAAGTATTTCTTATGTTCTGCAGAGAGAATAGTATGAACTTCCAGCCTGCAAGATTTAGGCGCGAGGTGAGGAGAAAGTTCTTCACTGAGAGAGTCATTCACTACTGGAATGGGCTGCCCAGGGAGGTGGTGGAGTCACCGTCCCTGGAGGCGTTCAAGGCAGGTTTGGACGTGGCACTTGGTGCTATGGTCTAGTCTTGAGGTCTGTGGTAATGGGTTGGACTTTATTATCTTTGAGGTCTCTTTCAACCTTTGTGATACTGTGTGTGATATATTAGCCCTACTTGTCTGTATGGCAGTAAACTTCAAGGCCAATGAACACAGCTTGGCAAAAAAAAACCCAAAAAACCAAAAAAAACCACTTCCTAGAACAAAGTACTAAAATACACATATTTTGGTAATATACAGACAGCACCTGTATAAAGACATTTCTAAGCTCAATTAGAAGTTATTTTTATGAAGACAATCAGGTTCAATTACCTTCCAATGATAAAAGAAGTTTAAGAAATGTGCCATATAGCACCCAAGAGAGCATTACACTCAAGTGGAGGATACTAACCTTCTGATTCATATCTATTCTCCAATTTCTGTATCAGAATTTACTAGATTTCCTCAATATATCCAAGATTTGCCCCACTCCCCCACCTTTTTTTTTTTCTTTTTAAACATTCTCCTTGGAGTAGGAGTGGGAAAGATGACAGAATAAAGATGAGATTTCATTGCTGTATTTTAGAAAGAACCTTTGCATATCTGTAGTTATTTTAATTGTAACAGAAGCCAAAGAATTCTGAAAGGAGGAATTTGTTCCCCTTGACACCAAAGCTCTCAGGACTTACTTTCATTTTTGGAACACTGGAAACCTCAAGGCTACAGAATCAATGATCTCTACAGTTGAAAGAGGAAGTTGTCGCTGACCTCCAATGGAACACAGCTAGTCTTTTACAGATCATCCTTTTGTTTTGTCTTTCTTTTTAAAAAGTGCTAATTTTGATGATTATTAGCATTGCTTGTAGATGGATATCCTAAACTTGTCATTTTCCCCATTAGTGAGTTCTGAAAGCAGTAGTTATGTTACCACCAAGAAGTGACTTCACTTACATGTTTTAGTGGGCAATTTTAAGCTTACTACACTCAGGATATGGTTGCAAATATGACAAATCACCATCCAAACCCAGCAATTACAACACTCTGAACTACAACAGCAAATTTACTTAATCGCTATTGACAAAATAAAATTTAAAGCAGTCTTAAATTCTCTTGCAAAACTAGTAGTACAAGGAGTTATGGTAAGCTGTGCTTTCACAGTATGGTTTGAGCAACCTCTGGTAATGTCCTAACTTACATCATATCTCCCAGCAGTGAGAGTCCAAGGAGACTCTCATGATACCTGTGTCACTATGCTGTCATATAATAAAACTCTAAGGACAGTAATAGCTTAGACTTGTTTCAGGACTGCATTTTCATTAAGTTTTTCAAGACCTCTGGTCAGTCGGAAGTGGCTAGTTTATAAAAAATAAAAAACAAGGTACAAGTGGCAGAAGTACCAAGTTATATCCTAATAAGTTATTCCCTAAAAATGAAATTACTTGGGATTCTGTGTGAGATGTCCAGCAATGACTACATTACTTGTATTTCCTGCTCCACGTGACATCTTGATGTCAGAATGAAACTGCAGTCTGGAATCCCACTTGTTCTATGAGTTGATGTGATAACCAGAGGATCTCCTCCCATAATGCACACTCCTCTTTTTTCTCCATGCTAAGACCTTTCTTTAGGACATACAATTAGGCTGTAGTTCCTCTCATACGGCTTATGGAGCTCTTTAAATAATTTGTAATAGACTGAGAGATTTGGCTGTCTTAGATTTAGTGAAAACTTTTTATTATTATTAAAAGACTAGCATGCACTTCTAGTGCATCTTGAACACTTCTTCAGGCAACAGAAGTATAGTAAACTTTTATATCTTTCAAGGACAGCTGCTAGATTTTCAGAATTACATCTGATCTTTGTAATTCTTTATTGTTACTTTTAACCCACATTCTTTTTCAATTACTCACAAAAGAAAATTCTTTATGTATTCTCCACAGCAAGGACTTCAGGCATTGCAGTCCCAGCAAAAAGGCATGGATAAACAGAAAACAAGGCAACTTGTTAAAAGAGAACCATGTATTTAGTTTTACTGCTATAGTCCTATTTTCCCTGTTAGCATATACATCTAGAACTGGAAGAATTAAAACAAATTCTAGACTGTGAAAAGATTCCGTTTCTAATAAGTATGAGTAAGAGTTTCAGTTTGTTTAAATGTCTGAATTAGTGTCCCCTAAAAAAACAGATGAAGTCATCATCTAATGTGTGATAGATGAACTAATGTAAACAATTACTTTCTTTAGAATTTTCTGCATTTCTATGTTGAGGACTTCCTCCTCTGTAGAACAACTCAAACACCACACGGTGTTTTTTCTGAGTAAATCCATTTCTCATAATCGTTGCATTTCAGTCACCTCTTTCTTCAGACATGGACATCTTGTGTCCAAGTACCATGAAGCTTATATACAGTTCCAATTGCAGCATCTTCAAATGAATGCTCATCCCACATTTAAATTTCTAGCTTTTACTAAAAGAAAGGGTGGTTACTGTGCTTTGGTTTGTTTAGGAAGCATTAACAGCACACAACCTGATAGATCCTATGTAGCCAAGGCTGGCCTCAGCTGTGAAACTCCTGGAATTTACTCAAACCTTCCAGGAGCAGGCTGATAAACTATATATCTATAAAAATCAGTAAGGCCACAATCTAAGACTTTGATTAGGAGTGCTTCTGAATGAGCATGACTTCTCAGACATATAAATCCAGTAATGCACTTGGCTGCAACACCACCTCAAAAATGTAATAGAATTTTTGAAAAGCCCATCAATTACCTATCTTTTGGAAGCTCATTCTACCATATCAACCTTTTTCTGATGTATCACACTACGAAGCATTAACAGTATCACAGTATAAGCAAGGTTGGAAGAGACCTCAAAGATCATCAAGTCCAACCCATTACCACAGACCNTCTAGGTCATTGGATTTTTGTTTAAATAGCCTTAGAATACAACAGTTGCGTTCCACTTCGGGCATACAGATTAAAAAATTCTTCATCATCAGTGTAGTGCCAAACAGTATCTAAGAAGCTTCTGCTTATAGCCAACTCTGTAAACCAATTTTCTGCCAAACTAGACAGTTTCAGACTCATCTTCCTGTTCTTAAAACCAGCTTTATATAGTACTCCTAATAGGTATTGAGAAAGTTATCAGTCTGTACTTGGTCAGTGCTCCCTTACATCATTGTTATTTGTTACAGTCCAAATAAAACAAAACAAACAAAAAACACCCCCTCTCCTCTGAAAAACAACAGACACAAACCCCAAACCAAAGCAACACATGAAATGGAAAGTTCAGTACAAGCTTTAACTGGGAAAAAAATTGGTGTGTCTTCAACTGTAACAAATTATTTTAAAAAGCTGAGCAGATAATTTATTAAAAAAATTTCTCAGGCAGAATTAATAAAATTTTGAAACCATATAGAATTTGCCTAATATAAGCCTACTATAGTCTACAGGGGGTTTTCTATGTTCTTTGATCAAAACCAAGAAAGTGACATTCACTTTTGTAAAACATTACTTCCCTTTTAAATTTAAAAATGTTTATGAAATATACACTAGAAACCTGAAAATTCCTGTTTCAACAGTTCACCTTCAATCCTGAATATGAGTTTGCAGATTCATATTCTGCATTCCACTTGAGCTAGTATTTCAGTGAAATAATTGTTGCTTTAAAAAATATTGTTGCCATTATTCTAACAACCACAGTTTAATGCACATACATGGACAAGTGCTACACATCAGAAGCCTGGCAGAACACTGGGAGCAAGGTCATACCACCTCCAGGTCTCAGAACAGCTGCACTGATACCACTAACTTTGGATTAGTTGCTTTCTCTAAAAAAGCCTTCATAAGAACAACCAAAATAAAGGAGACAGTCACAGTAATAGTTGTGCTGATCTCAAACTCCAGATAAATTATAGATTAGGTATAAGGTAATTTTAAAGAAAAGCTTTGAAGCATAACTGTGTCATTATTCCCTGAAGTATCTGAAGTTCAATAAAAAAGCTCATTATTTCCTTTAATTAAGCCATTTCTCCTGCATTTCTCACCTATTAACCTCAGAAACAAAGCTGAAAAAGACAGCAGTAGAACACAGAACAAGTTAAAGAGCAAATAAAACCACAAAGGCAAATTCCAGACAGATCACAACTATAAATACACATGTGCACGTAAATGTCAAGGCAGAGGAGCCAAATCCCTCCCCATAAAAAGCTCTTTCACAATTAAGTACAATATTTGCAAATGCACATTAATGAATTCTTTAAATTGGCATTTATCTGCAATGGGTTGAAAACAGCACATCCATAAACAGCAGTAAAATTTCCTATAAGACCATCTGTTATTTTCCCAGAGAAAAAAATTCTGACAGTGACTTTTCTCCTCACTATCTTTAACTGTATGCAGTTGCTGACTGAGCTATGCTTATACATCTGGACTGCAAATAAGACCTCCTACCACAAAACCCACTTCCTAACTCATCACTTTCTGTAGGTAGCATTACATAAAGAAATACATTTGACAGTTTATAACAGAAGCAACAAATAGAATTAAAAAGTTTCAACTAACAGAAAATATACTTAATAGTGAAGCCTGCAGAGTATTCATGTTCTTTCTGATCACTCAATGGCCCTAATAGAAAAGTTTCATTCATGTACTTCATACCCAAGTAACTGCACACATTTATATAATTCTCACTTCTGTTCTCTGCAGAAACATGTTACTACTATGATGGAAGTGAAAAAAGGTCACTGTACATAAAGCTTCTGGGGCTACTTTTAATACACGTAAAAAAGTAAATCCAAAAAGAAAGTGATATACCACACACAGAAAAATATTAAAAATAGAATTATAATTACAATAGACAATGACATTAGTTTTGTTAAACAACACACTTCATTAACTAGGCACAGATTTTATATTTTCATATTGTGGACCTTGTCTTCGAGACACTCTACTTGTAAAATATTCACACTGAAATGCACCACAAAGCATTCTTCCAGTTTGTGTACTACACATGATTCCTTTTCTGCAGCACATGCAACAGTGTAGTTTAATGCAATCCACTGACAATTGAAGCTTACATTTAAAAGACTTGAGGATTTCCTCATAAGTCAAAAAAGAAGAAATGCAGTGAAATATGTATAGCCATGCTATACAAAAATCTCTCTCTAATGGAAGCCAGTTAAGTCACTATGAAACAGTACTTCATAGGACATATACCTACTATATTTTCTATATTTAAGAGTTGAAAATATTATCCAGAAAGATCTGATTATTTTTGGCTCAAGAACAAGTATTAAACTGCAGGATATGAAGTCAGCCCAAACAATTAAATTCACTCTATTTAAGTTATATCAGTTCTAGCCTTTTTTTTCTATTTTATATATAGGTAGTATCTGTTTTGAAATAAAATTTCTAATATTACTGGAATATACATGCAGTTATGCCTCTGTCAGCAGGTCAAAGGATATGTTTTTAAGGTCTTCTGTGGAAAAGTTCACTTTAAATATGCATTCCAGGAGTCAACATGAATTTACAGGTCAAGTATACTGCTATCACACAGAGATATACTATTACCACTTCTGAACTTTCAAATGCAATTTTTAAGCCTGTGATTCATACAGCCTTCAATTTTATTTGGAAAGTCCACATGACAAGACATCGGGCATTGTTAGCCATTTGGGTATTTTTAATTAGCATTATTTTTCGTACTGATTCTGTAACAACAGAACAAAAGCTATAAATGCTAGCATGACTGAAAATGTCAATCATATTTTCACAGTAAAACTTACTATCATATATCATACGTTTGGTTACAGGGTTGGGTTCTTCCCCTCAGAAAATTATTATTATATGTTATGCCCTGAACAGAAGTACACACGACACTAGGAAAATGCAAAACAGCAAGTCTAATTTAGTTTTTATATTAAACATGTTTACAACTACCTTCAGAAACCTGATTGGGACACTAATAGCACATCCAGAGTAATCCATCATCGCAACATAGCAAACTTATAGGTCATTAAGAATTGCTTTCTCATACCTGATTCCTCTCTACTAAGTCACAATCTCTACTACGGCTGAAGAATTTTCCAAATTTAACTTTCCACTGTGAGAGGAAATTAATATCTCCCTGCAAGTAGGCACAGTTATTAGGACTCTCCTATCATATGTTGCAAGCAACTCGTCCTTGCCTCACAAAGGCTGATTAGACTGCACATAGAAAAACAAAAGCAGACCTCCAAACTGTAGTCACACAAAGCAACACACAGGCCAAATATTTTCATCTACACATTAAGGCTACCCTGGCAGGAAAGAATAGAAAAGCACGTTCAGAATCTCAATTCCTCACTCAGATTCAGTGTCCATTTCAATTCCCATCCACATCACATTCTGCAAAAGGATTCTTCTTCAAAACAAGGTGATTGGTCAACCACAAAAAACGCTAATATGTAAAACTTTTAACAGGATTCCTCACATTACTATGTCTGTTTACCACAGTCACTATTACAAACTTTCAGTTATTTACAACATTGTTGCCATCCATATTTATGGAAGCATGCAAAACTGGCAAGGAGAAATAGCTTCTTTGTCATTACCAAAAAGATCAAATTCTCAAAAAAGCTGAAATCGTGTTTCCTACAAGAAAATGTTCTGTTTTGACAAATCTTGTACAATTTGTTACAAAGTTATCCATTTGGGGCAAAGACAGATAAAAGAAAGCATAGCAGTTCAAGTTCCTCTCCATTTTATATAAGAATGCCTTTTTGTCCTAACTCTTTTTGGTTCAGACTGCTTTTACAGAGCAACTTACCCCAACTCAAGGAATTCTGTTCTGAAACAGCCCATATGCAAATGGAGAGTTAGACTTAATCACACATTTATCACAGTGTACCAGCCAGATTTCTGACTCCAGTGCCATCAGCCTTCCCACATTGGTTATATAACAAGATATTTGATATGATTAAGAGTTTAAGCTTTCGTAATTGTTCACAGTTTTCCTCCATCACTAGTTGCATTTTATTTGACTCTATCAAGTTTGACAGCCTTTCCCACAATTGTTTTAATAAACCACACACTGCTGCTGCTGGAGTCACACAGGAATATTTTATTGCTTATACATATGCCATAGGTTTCCATGATACTCTGTTCTCTAAACGTGTATACCGTGAAATAGAAATTGTTTATGAAAATTAAAAAAAAGTACTGATTAATTCTGATCAGTATCAAAAAGAAAACAAGAATGCTTGTTATCCAGGGGAAGAGAAAAAAAAAAAAAAGCAAATTATGAGTTAGGAAGTACTAGGAAAGAAATAGAGAGCAAAAACCATATGAGCAGCACAGTCCCAATAGTATATCTATGCTGTAACACTATGTAGTTCTGTTCCACTCAACTCCTGCAAACCAAGTATGATATTAAAAAAACTAACAAAGTTTTGAGAAGGACTATAAATTACTGCATTTGCATGTCTAAGGAAGAATAGGGGAAAAGTGAGTCCATTGCTAAATGAGGTAGGAGACATGGTGACAGATGATGCAGAGATGGTGGAATTACTGAATGCCTTCTTTGCCCCAGTCTTTACTGCCAAGGCCAGACCTCAGGACTCTCAGACACTGGAGGTAAGACAGCAAAACTGAAGGGAAGACAACTCTCCACTGGTCAGTGTGGATTGAGTTAGAGATCACTCAGATGGAATAAAAATGCACAAATTCAAGTGCCCTGATGAGGTGGCGAGAGAAGTGGCTGATGTTGTTGCTGTACCACTCTACCATTTTTGAAAGATCATGGAGAACAGGGGGAGGTGTCTGAGGACTGTAAGAGGGCCATTGTCACACTAGTCTTCACAAAGGAAGACCCAGACAACCGCAGACCAGTCAGCCTCACCTCCAGCTGGAAAGGCGATGAAGCAGCTCATTCTGGAGGCCAAGAAAAGAGGGTCAAGAGCAGCCAGCATGGATTCCCTGATGGAGAATCTTGCTTGACTAATCTGACAGCCTTCTATGAAGGTATGCCCAAATGGAAAAATGGAAAGCAGCAGCTATCATCTATCTTGACTTCAGCAAGGCTTCTGATACTGCCTCCCGTAACATCCTTGTAGGTAAACTTGAGAACAGTGGGTTAGATGATTGGACCATGAGGTGGATTGGTAATTGGCTCGACAACAGAGTTCAGAGTTGTGATCAGCAGAGCAGAGCCTACGGCCAGTAATGTTCCCCAGAGACCAGTACAAGGTCCAGTTCTGTTCAGTATCTTCATATTCCCCTGGATGAGGGGATTGAGTTTACTCTTGGCAAGTTCACTGATGATACAAAACTGGGGTAGGCAGCTGACACACAGGAAGGCTGTGCTGCCATTCAACAAGATCTAGACAGGCTGGAGAGCTAAAAAAGTCAAACCTCATGAAGCTCAATAAGGACAAGTGCATCTGGGGAGGAATAATACAAGGCACCAGCACAGACTAGGTGTCTGTGAGAGGTTGATTGCCCCTCCCATAATGTAATCAACAAAGATAAACATTGCCTTTGTTAAAAATGGGTCCAGATTGCTGGTAAAGGGATGCAAACACCACCTTTGTGGACTTGGCCCAGGCATCTGCCCAAGAGCTCAGGAATGCTAAATAGCGTCTTGATGAAGTTCCGAGATTTCAGCCTGGCTTGAACACAACACCCAGGATGCGATACTTCACACCAGCTACCCCGAAGAAAGGCTGCTGCATATTTAGGGTATGGACCGGTAAGCAGTGCAGGGAGGGGGCGGATGCCCTGCCCAGTGCCGCCGCCGGGCCCCCGAAAATGCATGAGAATAGATTTCCTGGCGAGCTACATCTGGACAACTGGCCTAAAAACTGTATAAAAAGACATGAGCGACGCCTGCAAGTGTGCGCATCTCCCATCAGAGAACACCCCCCCCCCCC
>WBNM01012124.1:14430-35396 GCA_013399055.1 Ramphastos sulfuratus
AGAGCGGCTTGGCCAGCTCATCTGCCAGCTCTCTCAGCACCCGTGGATGGATCCCATCCGGTCCCATGGACTTGTGGGTGTCCAAGTGGCTCAGCAGGTCCCGAACTAATTCCTCATGGACTTCCAGGGCAACACACTGCTCCCCGACCCCATCACCCAGCTCAAGAGGCCACTTGTCCTGAGCTCCTCCCTCCTCACTGTTGAAAATTGAGGCAAAGAAGGTATTCAGGACCTCAGCCTTTTCCTCATCTTCAGTTATGGTGTTCCCATGCAGGTCCAATAGATCAGGTTGCTCAGAGCCTGGTCCAGCCTCACCTTGAATATCTCCAGGGATGGAGCCTCAACTCCCTCCCTGGGCAACCAGCTGCTGTGTTCCAGTTCTCTCATGGTGCAGAACTTGTTCCTAACATCCAAACTAAGTCTGCTCTTCTCTCATTTCATATCATTGCTCTTGTCCTATCACTGTAGGCCTCTGGAAACAGTCCCTCTGAAACCTTCTTGTAGCTCCCTTCAGGTACTGGAAGGCTGCTCTGAGGTCTCTCTAGAGCCTTCTCTTCTCCAGGTGGAACAACTCCAGCTCCTTCAGCCTGTTCTTGTAACAGCGGTGCTCCAGCCTCTTGATCATTTTTGTGGCCCTCCTCTGAACCCACTCAATCAGGTCCATGTCTTTCCTGTGTTGGGAGGTCCAGAGCTGGATGCAGTGCTCCAGGTGAGGTTTTACCAAAGCAGAACAAAGAAGACAATAAGAGTAAAGAAGAAGTAAAGAGAAGAGCTATTCCAAAGTGAAGGGACAGGTTGAGGGAGTTGGAACTGTTGAGCCCAGAGAAGGCACCAGGGAAACCTTAGCGTAGACTTTCAGTACCTGAAGGGGGATATAGGAGAGCTGGGGAGGGACTTTTGTCAAGGGCTTGTAGTGTTGGTTTTGAGCTGAATGAAGGGAGATTGAGAATGGAGAGTAGGAAGAAATTCTTCACAGTGAGGGTGATGAGACACTGAAACAGGTTGCCCAGGAAGGTTTTGAATGCCCTCTCCCTGGATGTGTTCAAGGTCAGGTTGGATGAGGTCTTCATAAACTTGGTCTAGTGGGAAGTGTTCCTGCCCACAGAAGGGGGTTTGGAACTAGATATCTTGAAGGTCCCCTCCAATCCAAACCATTCTATGATTCCATGACTTTAAATTCCACTTGAAAGATCTGTCAGAAATCACAGAGATTAACCAAGCTGTACCAAGCTTGCTAAGAAATGCAGAAATCCTGAAGAGGAGCCATTTCATATCCATACAGAATCAAGAAGCTGCCTTGGTATTAAATCATCACAGGGAACACTATGAGTAAATTGCTCTCTGCTGAGCAAAACTGAATCTCTGAGGAAAAGTTTGATAAAGGCATGGGGACTCTCAATGACAGTTACAGTTCAAGGGACAAAGTGCATCTGATCTCAAAGCAAAATAGCAGACATGAGGAAGGTAAACAAAAGAAGTTGGCACAACTTAGGCTGAATGTGATGAGAACATTTGCTTCATAAGAAAAAAGAACCAGTGATCCAAGTCAGGATGCTGGTGGTGCCTAGGCCACCTGAGAACACTGATGGATCATCTTCAGCTACCTGTTAACCAGCACCCCCTAGGTCCTTTTCTGTCAGGCAGCTTTCCAGCTGCTTTGCCCCAAACTTGGAGTGTTCATGGGGTTGTTGTGATCCAAGAGCAGGACCCCGTACTTGGCTTCTCTAAACTTTAGCCTCTTGGTTCAATCTATCCATATCCATTTCCAGAACCTTCCTATCCTCCATCAGATCAATACTCCTATTTAATTTCTTGTGTTCAAACTTACTGAGGGCGCCTCAATTCCCTCACAATGAAAATGTTGGTTATCAGTAGTTGTGCACTAAATTCTCAGGTCCTTTTCTGACCTTTTTTTTTTTTTTTTTTTTTCATTAGACATTCTGAAAAGGGAAATATCAGTTGTGGCCCCAGAAATCTGGGGAATCCAAATTAAATTGATTAGATGTTGTCCAGCACAGTGAGCTGCAGAAGGAAAATACCCATTTCACAACAGACTAAGGTGGATCAGCAACAGAAACAAGATTGGCAGGATTTTTTTTTTTTCCACTTTCTGGTCAGTTCTGGTAAAAAATATTCTCTGTACCCTTGACAGTAACCACTAACTTCAGAAAAGCCTCAACTCTGAAACATAAACTAATGAAAATTTTCATTAAGTTGTGAAAGGGAACATCACTGAAGATGAAAAATCAGTGTCTACACTAACTGTGTACCCGTAGTGCTCTTGGAGAAACAGAGGCTGCTTCTTGCATGATGTTCTACAGCAGAGTATCATAGAATTGTTTCTTCTGTTCTTTTTCTAGAATAAGTTTCTTCTAATATCCAACCTAAACCTCCCCTGGGCAATGAGACCATTTCTTCTGCTCCTATCACTTTTTACTAGGGAGAAGACACCAACGCCCAATTGGCTCCAACATCCTTTCAGGGAGTTGTAGAGTGACATTGAAAGAGTGACTTTCATAGAGTCACTCAGGTTGGAAAAGACCCTAGAGATCATCAGATCCTACCATTAACTTGTACCAAGTTCACCACTAAGCCATGTTACAAGCACCACATCTAAATGACCTAAAAATACTACCAGTGATAGTGACTCCACCACCTTCCTATGCAGCCTGTTCCAATGCCTGACCACTCTTGCAGTGCACCTTGGTGCAGGTTCAGACTGTGCACTCTTGCACTATCACCAATTACTCATGAGAAGAGCCCAGCACCCACCTCTCTATTGTCATTTCAGGTAGTTGTAGAGGTCAGTAAGGTCTGCCCTCAGCCTCTCCTTCCTCAAACTAAACAGTCCCAGTTCCCTCAGCCACTCTTCATCAGACATTCTCTAGGCTCTTTGCCAGCTTAGCTGATCTTCTTTGCACCTGCTCCAACCCCTTGCTGTCTTTCTTTTAGTTAGGTGCCCAAAACTCAACCTACTATTCAAAGCGTGGCCTCACCAGTGCCCAGTACAGGGACATGATCACTTCCCTACTCCTGCTGGCCACACCATTGCTGATCCAACCCAGGATGCTGTTGGGTTTCTTCTCTGGCTGGGCACACTGCTGCCTCACATTCAGCTGCCTGTCACTTAGAACCCTCTAATCAGACTTTTATGGAATGCTTGTGACTATGAACACTCCCAGGACTGAAGAGATTTCTTTCAGCTGAACAGGGGAGCAAAACCTTAGCTCACTTTGTAAGGTAAAAAGTCTTCAAACATGCTGAAGGAACACTTTTCAAGGTACAGGCACAACAAAGTGAGCTGAAAGGTGTTCCTCTAGTAGACTCCTCATTGTTCTTTAGGATGTGTTCCTGTGTCACCTGCCCTAGGTGATGCTGCTCTAGCAGGGGGCTTGGACTTGGATGATCTTTTAAGGTCTCTTCTGACTCCTACCATTCTGTGATTCCATGACACTTGAAGTCTTGTTGCATATATGAAAATCAACACCCACATTGGTTTAAATTCAGTTGAGATAAATCAAGGAGGTAACACATTTCTGTTTTCTTTATTTCTTTAATCCAAGATAGGAATTTTAACTTTTTTTTTTTTTTTAAGAAAACCCCCTTTGCCACCCTGACACAGTACCAGTCAGTGTGGAGAGGGCCACATGGTGACAGTTTTATATCAGTCTGCAATTTCAGTGTCAGCAGGGACACCTCCAGATCAGGCTGCACAGAGACACATCAAATCTGATCTCCAGGGACAGGACCACATCCTTGTGCAGCTTGTTCCAGGCTTCTCATTGTGCAGAATTTCTCCTTGATATCCAACCTAAATCTCTTCTGCTCCAGTTTCAAGCCATTGCCCCTTGTCCTATCACAAGAGACCCTTCTAAACAGTCCACCTTCAGCCTTCCTGCAGATCCCCTTCAGATACTGAAATGTATCTCTAAGTCCTTCTCTTCTTCAGGCTGAACAGCCCCAATTCTTTCAGCCTGTCCCTGTAGGAGAGGTGCTCTAGTCCTCTGATCATCCTGTTGACAGAATCAAAGATATTTGATTATGCCCTCATCCTAGAATCAGAGAACACCTCCTTGAGGATAGTCCCAGTGTCAGAGTTTACTTTTCCCTTTGTTCTTCAAGCTGCAGCCATCATGACAGAAAAGCAAAAGATTGCTTCCTTTGGTTTAAAATGCACCAAGCACATATTGCCCATGATTTATTGAACATAGCCCAGCCCAACTTTTGAGCTCCTTGTTTATGTCAGTACCATTGCCTGCTGTGGAAAACAAAACGAAGTATCTGTCATAAAGTGGCAAAATCATATGCAAATGCAGCAAAGGATGAAAGTAATCAGCAACTGCTTTAATGACACCTCTTTTTTTAGTGAATATTCAAGAAGCCATTTCATAGACTCATAGAACAGTAGGGGTTGAAAGGGACCTCCAGAGATTACCCAGTCGTACCTCCCTGCCAAAGCAAGGTCACCTAGCTAGGTCACACAGGAACTCATTCAGGTGGGTCTTGCAAGCCTCCAGAGAATGTGACTCCATGGCCTCTCTGGGCAGCCTGACCAAGTACTCTGCCATCCTCAAAGTCAGGAGGTTCCTTCTCATGTTGAGGTGGAACCTCCTGTGTTCCAGATTGTACACATCACCCCTTGTCCTGTCACAGGACACCACTGAAAAGAGCCTGGCCCCTTCTTGATACCCACTCAGTTATGTCTCAGATACTTACAGACATTATTAAGATCCCCTCTCAGCCTTTCCTCATCAGACAGTTGTTCCAGCCCCTTCATCATCCCCTTAGCTTCCATTGGACTCTCTCCAGTACACCCCTTTCCCTCTCAAACTGGGGAGCCCAGAACTGGATGCACTACTCCAGATGTGGTCCCAGAAGGGCAGAGTAGAAAGGGAGAAGAATCTCCCTTATTCAATCCCTCTGCTTGTTTAATGCAAATTTTTGGGCTTGGCAATTTGCATGATTTCAGTGAAACATAAAGAATGGATTTCCTCATAGGAGCTACTAACTGAATCCAAGACATAACTGCATCTAATTCCTAGTCTTGTAGTTTTAAGAGTATGTCTTCAAAACATGGTCACAAATATTTGTCTTCAGGTACTGAGTGGAACCTAAGTCCAGCTGGAATAAATATCGTGCTGAGTTTCTTCTACACCATGGCCCCACTTGCCAAGGGAGGGAATCATAGAATTATAGAATGATAAGGTTGGAAGGGACCTCAAGTGTGGGGAATTGGTTAGCTGAGAAGGGTCACATAGATGTGAAAGAGCTAGCGGAACAGGACTTTGACAAACATCGGACTCAGTTGCTCTGAAGTGCTGATACAGTGTCCGTGGATGCAGCTGTGGTACGATAACAAGATGTTTGTGGCTAGCTAGCTAGGAGAAAAACAGGAATGTGTAAAAAACAGATTCAGGGACTAGAGGAGTGGCTGACCTGTAAAATAATCACCAATGTAGTGCNGGTAGAGGAAGTGAGAGTCTCTATAGTTTTCTTTGGTAGAAAAGATCCTAGTGTTCATTTGGGGGAGGGGGAGTGAAGAAACAAGGGATAGCAGGAATCTGTTCAATATATTAAAGAGGAAAAAAAATAGCCTCATGATAAATGAAAAGGTTTAGTCTCACTCAGAGTCCTCAACTCATGAACCTGTTAGCAGATGAGTAAGTTTGGGAAAAAAAATATTTAATTCGTGGTTTGTTTTTTTTTAATTTAAGAACTTGATCCATCTGTTCAAGCAAGCAGTATCAGGACATTCCTCAACGTGGAACTCCAGATGTTTCATATATGAAATGTGTATTTTATCAACTCAATATTCATAGAACCAGAAGATTTGTCATAGAATCACAGAATGGCTCAGGTTGGAAGGGACTTCAGAGATCATCTATTCCACACTCCCAGTCATGGGCAGGGACACCTCTCAACTAGAATGGTTGCCCAAGACCTCATCTAATCTGGCCTTCAACACCCCGAGGAATGAGGCATCCACAGCCTCTCTGGGCAGCCTGTTCTAGTGTCTCACCATCCTCTTACTGAAGAGCTTCTTCCTAAGATCCAGTCTAACCCTGTTCTCCCTCAGCTCAAACCATTCCCCCTTAAACACCATTCCTCTAGACACCCTTAGGAAAAGTCCCTCTGCAGCCTTCCTGTAGGATCCCTTTAGGTATTGGAAGGCAGCAATAAGGTCCCCCTAGAGTCTTCTCTTCTCCAGGCTGAACAATCCCAGCTTCTTCAGTCTATCCTCATAGCAGAGGTGCTCCAGCCCTTGGATCATCCTTGCAGCCCTCCTCTGGCCTGTGCTACATGCTTCATAAACTCTGTATAAACTTGCATTGGAAGGGGAAGTTAACTACCTGAAACAAAATGACAAATGCATTGGTCACACTTTTGCATTCTGTATGCAAAAACTGCCTGTTTGCAGGGAGAAAAAAAAAAAAGAGATTATTTCCTAGGTTTACAATTAAAATTAATGAGGTGTTATAGACCAAGAGGTGTGCTGCAGGATGAGAAGTGGTAGGGTATAATCTATTTTTATGTGTGGATATAGATTATAATGAATCCATTAGATTACTTCCATAATCATCTTATTAA
This sequence comes from Ramphastos sulfuratus, assembly GCA_013399055.1. Classification (NCBI taxonomy): domain Eukaryota; kingdom Metazoa; phylum Chordata; class Aves; order Piciformes; family Ramphastidae; genus Ramphastos; species Ramphastos sulfuratus. The sequence goes on from WBNM01012124.1 coordinate 21,019, forward strand.
TGGCTTCTCTGCTTTCCTCAGCATTTTAACCTCACTGGATAGATCAGTACCTTTGAGCAAAGCAAACAGTAATTCCCGAGGAAGAAGGAATTGGTATTTTGCTTTCTATTTAATGGAAAATAAAACAAAAGCTTACAGATCATAACTTTGAGAATATCCTTGTAAAATCCTCAGCATATTTGTCTTCATTTAGGGCTCAGCCTAGAGAACAGAAGGCTCTGGGAAGGTTTTAGTGCAGACTTCCATTAACTGAAGTGGGCTACAGGAGAGCTGGGCAGGGGCTTTTGTCAAGAGCTCTAGTGACAGGGCAAGCTGCAATGGCTTTGAGCTGGAAGAGGGGAGATTAGGAAGACATTCTTACTGGTGAGGGTGGTGAGACACTGAAACAGGTTGCCCAGTGAGGTCATGAATGCCCCCTCCCTGGAGGTGTTGAAGGCCAGGTTGGATGAGGCCTTGAGCAACCTGATCTGGTGAAAGGTGTCCCTGCCCATGGCAGGGGAGCTGGAATTAAATGATCTTTAAGGTCTTCCTCACCCAAACCACTCTATGAATCTATGGCTTGAAGGACAGTGTACCACGATGACAGCCTGCCGTTTTACACCCTATGTCCCTGAGTTTATCTGTATTTGCCAAGAGAAGCTGTGTGTTGTCTGCTCTCTCATGTTGCTTTGTTTGGTTGTAAGTACACTACAGAGCCTGAGCAACCATAAGAGTCATATTAAGTAATAAAGACTGGGATGTGATCCGTCCATAGCACACAGACTTAACACACACACTTACCCTGTAGCAGATAGCAGAAAATGATCATTTATTATTCATAGCTCAGCAATGCAAAAAATGTAATACTTGTTGCTTCATTGGGATCAGGCCTGCTTTTCTGCAACCAGAGCTCATGTATTAAGTAAAATGAAAAAGGATAGAACCTCTTCAGGTGTCAAATAGTTCTAAATCAATGAAAATGGGGAAGTGCAGAATCATCCCTGAGTAAGGGAACGAAGGTCTGTGTTTGTAGCATTCTGAATTTTAACTACTCCCAAAGCAGCATTACAGAAGGATAACTGGCACTCCTGTGTAATCACTGTACTAAATTCTGTTTAAAAGAGAAATGGATCCTGCTAAGACTTGCAAATACCCACGGTGCTAGAGAGTTCAACTATTAATACATGGGAATTAAAAAAAAAACAAAACAATTTTTGTTCTAATTGGTCTTATATTATCCTGCCACCTGTCTCCTGATCATATGACCAGAATGATATTGAAAAGCACAACAGTACAAGTGTAAATACTTTTCTTTCCATCATCTGCAGCCCTCTTTCAGTGCAGAACACTCCTGTTTTCTACCAGCAACCACTAGAATAAATTTTACTTTTATAAAGGGGAAAAACTAAAGTTCAGATATATGGGGTGACTGATTCATAGGAAGTGGATAATATCACAGCTCATAGAGTCATAAAATTGTTCTGGTTGGAAAAGCCTTCTAAGATCATTGAGCCGAACCCTCAACCCAACACCACCATGGCCATCAAACCATGTCCCAAAGTGCTATGCTCACACATTTCTTGAACATCTCCAGGGATGGTGACTCCACCACCTCCCTGGGCAGCTTGTTCCAATCCCTAACCACTCTTGCAGCAAATAATTTTTCCCTAATCTCCAACCTCAACCTGCCTTGGCACAATTTCAGGCCATTTCCTCTTTCTATCACTGGGTACTAGGGAGAAGTACAAACCATGGTTTTAATTTTCACAGTGAAGGAAGAAAACAGGATGAGGGTTCCAATGAGTTCTAACTTGCTGCAGTGATAGTTTTTGCCCTTTTACCATGGTGTATCTCTTACCACCTTAAGTTGTTGCCTTCAAAGTCTTCTCTAAGTTATTTGTCCATTTGCTTTAATTTTTCTTTTGCTATCTGCTAAAAGTTTCTATGTCTTGGGGGTTTGTTTATTCTTTGCTGTGATGGTAGGCAGCATGCTTACAGGAATGAGGAGGAACATTGTTATATCAGCCATGTTGGATTAGATTTTAATCATACTTAAGGAGATATGAAAAATGGAATTATACCTATCAGTGGATGGGAGATCAGCATCTCACCTGTATCAGCAGCAGAATAGAAAAAATACCGATATTTAACTCTGGCAAAATCAACTTTTAGTACACAACCACTAGATTATGTTCTTGCTCTGAAGATAGCAAAGCTGAAGTTCTTAGCTCGAAGAGATGCTTTGCAAGGGACTGGGAAATTCAAATCAGCTCCCTGCAGTGCTGCATCAATTCAAAAAACATCACTCCAAATAAAACTTGTTCGATAACATCCTTTCCAAAACATACATACATGCCAAAAGAAGAGCAGAAAGGCACCATCTAATATTTTTGTGAAGAACAATGCCATGCTGAAACACTGATCCCTTGAAGGGGTGTAGGAAAGGTGTAAAACAAGGTTGTGCTCCACCTGTGTTCAGAGCAAGTCGTGTTTTGTTTTATTTTCACAAACCACCAAACCTGTTCATCATTAAAAGGCTTTGCTTGAAACAGGCCCTGCATATGCTTAGGATAGAATCACAGAATGGCTTGGGTTGGAAGGGACCTTCAAGATCATCTACTTCCAACCACTCTACCATAGGCAGGGGGAACTTTCACTAGGCCAGGTTGCTCAGAGCCCCATCCAACCTGGCTTTGAACAGCTGTAGAGAGGGAGCATCCACAATTGCTCTGGGCAACTTGTTCCAGTGTCTCACCACCCTCAAGGGAAAGAATTTCTTCTGTACATCTGCTGTAAATCTACTCTTTCAGTTTGGAATTGCTTCCCCTCATGCTGTTGCTGCATTGCCTGATAGAAAATCCCTCCGCATCTATGCTGTAGGCCCTCTTTAAGTACTGGAAGAGCTCTGGAAGGTCACCCTGGAGCTTTGTCTTCTGTAATCCTGTGATTCATTTATCAGTTCCTTTCCTTGTGTAAAGGTATTTTAATTCATCTTATTAAATTGAAAAAGAGTAAAATAGAAGGAAGGAAGAAAAGGAGAGAGAGAGAGAAAGGAGCTACACTTCAACTAGTTGTGTTAAAATGTTGAAAACATTTAACTCTTGCTACTGGATGGCAATCTCCTATGCCATGACTGCTTCAGACTATTTCACCCATTCTAATAGCTCTGTCTTAGCCTGAAAATGTTTCCTTTGACAAATTTTGGATCCCTCCAAGAATTTAGAGTGATTTAAGTTAAAAGAGATACTGGCACTTTTCTTCCCTTCAGATGGGAAGATGCAAATGCGGAAGGGCGTTAAAGGTCTTTGTCTAAAGCATCTTTTTTCCTTACCTGCTCTAGAGGAATCAGTCATGTCTCTGCAAATTCCACTTCCATTAACCTTTCAAGTACTGCTGACATTCCTCTATAGTAAGTCTCTCCACCATATGTCAAGAACCAGCTGACATACCTTTTAAAAGTCTCTCTTGCTCATATCTTGACTCTTCTGGCTAGTTTGCAGGTCAGATGTTTGGGAATATCAAACCAAAGCTAAATTTCCAGTTTCAAAATTAATTCCCAGACTGAAGTGATTGCCTTCCCTCTTACTAACCATGTTCATTTCTCAGTGCTTAAAGGTCAGAGAGTTGAGCTAATTTTTGTAAAAGCAATAATAATGTAAAACTGAGGCACGACCCGGGAAGTCTCCTGTATTAGGTATGAACAGCACAATCAGACCATTGCATTTGTTTCAGGCTATGGTTAAATGCCTGCTGTAACCTGGCAGAAATCCACTTTGCTCCTGAAAAGAGCAGAAGTGCTTTCACCTCCCTGCCACAGTGACTCAGCCCTGTCCCTTGGCCTTGTACAAGAGGTAGAAATTAACCATAGCTACAAGAAGGACAGTAAAGAGCTGGAGCAGGTCCAGGGGAGGGCAACAAAGCTGGTGAAAGGTCTGGAGAATAGGGCTGGTGAGGAGCAGCTGAGGGACCTGGGGTTGTTTAGTCTGGATAAGTGGCTGAGGGGAGTCCTCATTGCTCTCTACAACTCCCTGATAAAAGGGTGCAGTGAGGTGGGGTTGGTCTCTTCTCCCTAGTATCAGGTGATAGAAGGAGGGGAACTGGCCTGAAATTGTGCTGGGGAAGGTTTAGGTTGGAGACACAGAAAAATTTCTTTGGTGCAAGAGTAGTCAGGGATCGGAACAGGCTGCCCAGGGAGGTGGTCACCATCCCTGGAGATGTTCAGGAAATGAGTGGATGTGGCACTTTGGGACATGTGGTGTTGGGTTCATGGTTGAACTTGATGATCTTGGAGGTCTTTTCCATCCAAAACAACTCAGTGATTCTCCTTATACCTATTGGCTTCTCCTGATTAACTGTTTGAGGCCACATCCCTGGAGACACTCAAGATCAGAGTCAATGTGGCAGCCTGATCTCAGTGGAGGTGTCCCTTCTGACTGCTGGTGGGTTGGACAAGCTGATCTTTGAAGGTCCCTTCCAACCCTACACAATCCATGACTCTATGACTCATCTGTCTTCACGAGTGGGAACATGGATGCATGCAAACTATGCTGTTCTTCATTGCATCACTGCTGCAAGAAGTGATTTTCTCTGTCAATTTTAAATCCAAGTCTACCTTCCTGTGGATTCCAGAGAACCAACTCTTCACTAATGATGGAATTCCACTAATTGGATCTTAGCTCCTAATGTCAGTACTCAGATATTTTTCATACTAATTAAAATGGTTCAAAAATCTAAAAAATACATTCTTAAAGCATAAAGTTGGAAAGGTTTTAAGTCTCAAAATGAGCCTATTTGGAGGCATCCGTCATGCATCTGGGCCAAGGAAACACAATGAAGCATCAGGAAATGTAGTTTCAGATTGCAAACAAGGTGTAGTGAATAGTGCCTCTGCAAGGTTCTTGCATATTTTAATTTTAAAACTTCCATTTAAATGCAAATTCTGCCACTTCAATAGTATCTGTATGTACTTCATTACATCATAATTATTGCTTTCCATCTTGCCAGACCAGGCGTAGAATCAGAGAAGGCTCAGATTGGAAGAGATCTACTCCAACCCCCCCCGCCATGGGCAGGAACACCTCTCAACTAGACTCATCTGCTCAAGGCCTCATCCAGCCTGGCCTTGAAACCCCCAGGAAGGAGGCATCCACAGCCACTCTGGGCAGCCTATTCCACAGTCTCACTACCCTTGTCCTGAAGAACTCCTTCCTCAGATCCAGTCTAACCCTGCTCTCCTTCAGCTTCAAACTGCTCCCCCTTGCCCTGTCTCTAGACACCCTTAGGAAAAGCCCCTCTGCAGCCTTCCTGTAGGATCCCATCAGGGGATCTTAAGGTCCCCCCAGAGTCTTCTCTTCTCCAGGCTGAACACCAGGGATTGTTTTTCCAAATGCAGTTGAAAGTGCAGTTGAAACCCAGGACCTCTCTTTTGCTGTGTTTGTGAGTGACACAAGTTTTAGGAAAGATCTGTTGACTGACAACCAAATGCTCTGAAACAACAGTGGTTTTGTGCTTAAAAGAACATTTCCACTGAGAGAAAAGAAAAAACCTCAAGCGAACAAGAAAAAAACCAACCACACAAAGAAAGCCAAAACAAAACCCCCACCATCCTATCTAAATGTAACCCTTTTAGAAGTTGACCCTTTAAACTAAGGTAGATATAGAGACCTTCTGTTCTGTCCATGGGGGAAACTTTTTACTGCATTGGATCATCTTTCCACTACTAAGAGAAGTGCCCAAGAGCAGGACAAAAGTTTCTCTTTTCCCAGTGGCTCTAGCAGGAAGCATAAATGGGAAGTTCTAACACTCAGGTACTAGTTGACAACAATCCCACCTTAATGGTCTGTTGTTCCATCCTGTTGTCTGCCAGGGTCAAGCCTTATTTTTGACAGCCAAGATGCAAGTCTAAAACTACTTTTAGCCTGTCTCAAGGACAGCAAGAGGCTCACAGATCTAGCATTCAATGTGCTGTTAGAAGCCACAGGAGGATACTCTTGCAAAGGAATATTTATGAGACAATCCTTGTCAAGGTTTTATCTTCTTGTCTGAGAGGTTATTCACTGCTTTGTCCCTTGTCCATGCCTGTCCTTTACCCAGCCAGCTGACAATGTGAAGCATGGCTCTTATCACCCTTCTTCTGACTCCGTGCCCTTTCAGAGAAAACAAGGGCCATCAGAGCCTCTTAGTATGATGATTGGACTCAATGATCTTAGAGGTCTTCTCCAACCTAAATAATTCTGCACTGAGATCCTTCATTTCCCACAGCTATTTTTTCACATGACACTACTCATGCACATCTTGTGACTGGGTTGAGAGCAGCCATAAGGAAAGGGACTTGGGGATGCTGGTGGGTGAGAAGCTCAACACGAGCTGCCAGTGTGCACTTGCAGCCCAAAGAGTGAATCGTATCCTGGGCTGCATCAAGAGAAGCATGGCCAGGGGTGATTCTCCCCCTCTACTCCACTCTGTTGAGACCCCACCTTGAGTACTGCATCCAGTTCTGGAACCTCTATTACAGGAAGGATATGGACATGCTGGAGTGTGTCCAGAGAATGGCCACAAGGATAATCAGAGGACTGGAGCTCCTCTCCTGTGGAGACAGACTGAGAGAGTTGGGACTGTTCTGTCTGGAGAGGAGAAGGCTCCAGGGAGACCTGTCGTGGGTTTGAAAAGCCAACAGAGTGAAGCTCTCAAATGAATTGGAGAAAAAAACAGAATTATATTTGGAAGGAGAGTTACAGATAGAAATTACAAAGCAGATACAGAATCCATAAGCGAATCCCCTGAATTTTCCCCCAATCCCAAACTAAATCTATCATCCCCAGTGCTCCAATCCTCCCTCCCCATGCCTCAACCATCCAAGAGGCCTAAACACAGCCTCTGGAGGCCCTAAACCAGGCCTATCCTTACATGTTTGTCCTGATAACACAGCTCCTGCCCAACACAAGGCTGGAGGGGGAGGAAAGGAGAGCGAGCTGGCCTTGCCAGTTTATGAAGAGATAGCAGAATTGTGGGATTGAATAACAATCTTCAAGTCCCTAGAGGACTTTTTTAACCCTATAGTTCCCAACCTGGGACAAGACCTTATTGTGGCCTTGCAGTATCTGAAGGATGCCTACAGGAAAGCTGGGGAGGGACTTTTTAGGATGTCAGGTAGTGATAGGAAGGACTAGGAGGAGTGGAGCAGAACTAGAAGTGGGTAGATTCAGATTGGATGTTAGCAAGAAGTTCTTCACCATGGAACAGATTGCCCAGGGAGGTGGTGGAAACCCCATTCCTGGAAGTTTTTAAGGCCATGATGGATGGGGCTCTGAACAACCTGATCTAGTGTAGGGTGTCCCTGCCTTGGGGCTTGGAGCTAAATGGTCCTTGAGGTCCTTTCCGGCCCTGACAATTCTATGATCTCTAAATAGATTTGGGCTACATACGGATTTGTGTGTGCAAAACATGGATACAGAAATGCTGTGGAAGTTCATGGTTGTAGGCACTTAGGTATATCCAAAGAGACAGGAATCTTCCAGTCATGATCTATATGTTTGCAATAGAAAGTGAAAGGCCAGATATATTCTTTTACAGATCAGTCTTCAACAAGCTAAAGTAATGTTCTGCGTCCTTGAGGCTTTCTCTGTCCTTTTGTTTGCCTCCAACGCTTTATGGATATGGCAGTGGCCACTCTAATTGTAGCTGACTCTTCCTTGAATGCCTTTTCTTCTTTGAGAGGTGGTTAAATATGTTGACCTCGTGCATTCTCAGCTGTTAAATCCATGTGCCATACTGTAGGACAGCATCTCCACATATTGCTTTCCATCTTCTTTGTCATCTTTTTTTCTTCTTCCTTTAATAGAGTAAAACCAGGCTGCTGCTGAAATTAGGTGAGAAGAGCTGTGTGCTCGGCACATAAAACGCTTCACTCTGGGCTATCGAACATGCTGGTAGGACTTAACCACTTGGAAGCAGCTACCTGTACTAGATATAATCCACAAAGTAAAGGTGTGGTAGTTTAATCAGAAGCGATTTAAAAACTCCAACTTGCCATCTCCACCTCTTTACAGAAGCTCTCAGACGTGTGACTCTTGCTGTGCCTTCTGTAACACTGGAGCCACAGCAGAACAGGAGCGAGGCCAGAAGAGGCAATGGCTTCCCCCTTTGAACAGCAAAGCAAGGTCTTCAGCAGTCTCTTTGGTTCGGTATGGGGATTTCTTTTCCCCCACAGGTCTGTAGCATGACTATAACCAAGACTTTATGGAATCGGGGTATGAAAGATACTGTGTCTGTGGAGAGATTCCAGAAAAAAGCCAGTAGTAGATACTAAAGTTTATATCCCAGTCTTTATTAAAGAATTTATGGTGTATGAATCGTTCATTGACTAAGTGATGAGGTTGCTGTGATTAGAAGGAACAGCAGATTGAAGAAAGAAAAATTATAAGTGTTAGGGTGTATTTCTTTGCCAAGTCCTTGAGATCTACTGGTGCTTGAAATGAATAGGTGTAGTACATCCAATTTTAATCAGCTAGAGGCTGCTTGTCTTGCAAGGCCTGAAGGTAGCCAGAGATGGAAGAGGACATGGCTGGAAGTCTGTAAGTATTTGAAGGGTGGGTGTTGAGAAGAAGGGGCCCAGCTCCTTTCAGTGGTGTCCTGTGACACAAATTGGAACCCAGAAAGTTTCACTCCAACATGAGGAGAAACCTCTTTGCTGTGAGGGTGATGGAGCCCTGGAGCAAATTGCCCAGCAAGGTTGTGGAATCTCCTTCTCAGGAGACTTTCAAGACACATCTGGATGTGTTCAGGCAGACTGCCCAGCAAGGTTGTGGAATCTCCTTCTCAGGAGACTTTCAAGACACATCTGGATGTGTTCCTGTGTGACCTGCCCTGGGTGATCCTGCTCTGGGAGGGGAGTTGGACTGGATGATCTCTGGAGGTCCATTCCAACCCTTAATGTTTTGTGATTCTGTGAAGAGTCTCCAATTTGATGTGTGCCTGTCCTGTGATACTGGCAGCTGGCAGAAAGCACTAAGTTGTGCACTGGTGTCTGTTGTAGAGTTTTGTGGACATAGCCATTGAAATAAGAGTGAGGAGGCATTGAAATTGTTGTGTATACTTGGTTAATAATGACCCCACCAGGAAAAGAGGCTTTTACTTTGATTTGTGGTAATGTTATAGTGCATCAACCTCAGCACTGTTTCAAGTCTTCCAAATCTATGAAGCTCAGGGTTGAATATTTTTAATTAGGAAGTTTGCAGTTCCAATTTCAAAATAATTTTGGCTTGGTTTTTTGGTAGTTTGGTTTTTGGTTGTTGTTGTTTGGTTTGCCTTTTTTTTTTAGATACTCTTTCCCCTTCATTTCCACTAGTAATAAATTAGATGTTTGTCCCTTGAAATTAGTTTTATTTTAATTTTATCCTTTGCTACTCCATTTTAATTAAATTTTTCATACCAGTTTTACTGCTCTAGAATCAATGTCACAGGCTGACCGCCTTGGAATAAAATACTTTCACCCCCAAAGTCCTCATTTCCTATCATTTTTACTTTTCTATTGCTGTTTGATTGTCTTTCTTGTGATGTAATTGTAATTTAGGCAGTAAGGCACATTGGTCTTTATAGAATTTTCTGCATTTTATGTCTTTGTAATGAAATGCAAGCACTTGCATCCTAATGAAGGTACCTTAAAGTGTTTACAGTACCTTTAGCAAACACTGGAATAAAACTCCTGAATTTCTGATTAAGAAAAAAAAAATGAAGTGCTCACCAGTGAAATGCTAATCAGAGGGAAATTCACACTAGGTCAGGAACTGTTATAACTATCCCACAGGTCACGAGTGAGTGGTTCTTTGGCTGTAATGGTGCTGCAGATGGGAATGGGTATTTTCTGCTGTCTTTAACTACACCTGCCCTGAGTGTCCTTCACTCTTTTAAAAGTCAGTTTAACACAGTGGCTGGACCACATAGTGGTTAACTTCCACACTGTCAGCTTTCAACACATCTCTGAGAATCTCATAGGTCTACCAGGAGGTACCTCACGGTTTTAGACACTGCTAAAACAGAGAGTTTGTGTTACAGAGCAATCAGCAGTGCATTCATAGAACATTTTGGGTTGAAAAGGATCTTAAAGAACTCAAAGCCTTTCACTCTTATACTGCCACCACAAACCACTGTAAAAAGTCCCTCCCCAGCTCTCCTGTAGCCCCTTTCAGGTACTGGAAGGTTGCTCTAAGATCATCCTCCAGCACAATAAGGATGCTCAGTATTGATACTCAGCAGAAAATCCACCAGTAAACTCTCTTTCTAGTTTTATTGACTTCAAGCTGGCTAATCATGAGACTCCACCTGCAGCACTACATCCAGTTCTGGTGCCCCCAGAGGGGTGTGGAACTGCTGGAGCAGGTCCAGAGGAAGCCACAAATATGATCAAAAGGCTGGAGAACCTCCCCTATGGAGACAGGTTGAGAGAGTTAGGGCTGTTCAGCCTGGAGAATTGAAGTCTCCAGGGAAACCTTGGAGTTGCCTTCCAGTTCCTGAAGGGGGTACACAAACTGAAATGACAGTATTTTAGTCTTTGACATGTTGGCACTGGAACAGGTTGCCCAGGGAAGTTCTGGATGACTCCTTCCTGATGGTGTTCAAGGCCAGGCTGGATGAGGCCTTGAGCAAACTGATCTAGTGGAAAGTGTCCCTGTCCATGGCAGGGGGCTTGGAACTTAGATGGTGTTTAAGATCTCCTCCAGCACGAACCACTCTATGAATCTATGAATATTGTAGTTGAAAAGTCATACATTGTGAGGCAGACATTAACTTTGCAATGGGGTTGACCTGAAAGATCTTTACAATAAAACATTTGTGCCTTTCATCTTAAATCCAAATTCTGTCACACAAGTACCTTTAAATCTCAGCATGGATTTTGGGTTTGGGTGGGGGTTTTTTTGTTGTTTTTTTTTTTGTTTTCTTTTATAAATTCCCTCTCGTTGGTATTTTATATTTCAGATCAAAAGGAAAATGTTTTAAGGGATCTTTATAAACTAGAAAGTTGACCTGAAAAAGCATCAATGAGAATTTTTGATTCTAAGCTTGTGTCAGAATTTTAAATTGGATTTGACTTCCTTGTTTATACAAAAATTCTACATATGAACATAGACAACATTTTTGTGCCTGTTTCCTGGCAGTAGGCACAAAGAGAAGAGCACCATGGCAATCACTGCAGATGCTTATTAGACAACCAGCCCCAGGGTTCCTTGTCTGTAGAAGAAATCCTTTGAGTGTGAATGCCTTCATGAGTGCCTGAACCAGGAGGAATTCTTGTTTCCCTTCTAAAGCTTGTTTATAAAAGGAAGCACACATCCTTTGATGTGTTGTTCCCTGCACCCACGTCACCTATTATATTGTTGTCTGTTTATACCTGGCAGTGTGTTCTCCTCTGGGCTGTGTGTTTGTTGCAATTTTTAATAATGTAGTTTAGCCTAGCAGGCCTGGATGTGGGAATCTTTGGTGGTTTTGTCCTCAAACCAGAAAGGAGAATTTCTTTGTGACCTCGACACAAGCAGTAAGCTGGTGTATCATCTTAGCTCCCTGCAGGCAGTCATTGCCAAAGGGGTCAAAACAGCTATGCCTTCCTTGCTTGACTGAGGTCTCATTGGCTGGGTGTCACAAACCAAATGGTTGGATATTACATTTCTATGTTCTCTATTATACAAGTATATCATACCTAGGATCGTAGAGTGGTAGGTGTTGCAAAGGACCTCTAGAGGCCATCCAGTCCAACTCCCCTGCCCATGCAGGATCATCTAGAACAGGTCACACAGGAACAGAGAAGGAGATTCCATAATCTCTCTGGGCAGCCTGCTCCAAGGCTCCAGCATCCTCACAGTAAAGAAGTTTCTCCTCATGTTGGAGTAGAACTTCCTGGGTTCTGGTTTGTATCCACTGCCGCTTGTCCTGTCACAGGACAGCACTGAATAGAGACTGGCCCCTTCTTCATGAAACCCACACCTGCATTCTTTCAAAGAGAGAAAGTAGCTTGAAATTTTCTGGTAGAAAAAAGTACTTCATAACAATTTTTTTTCTTCTTTTCCTTTCACTCTGCAATTTATGCCCATACTGCTCTGAAGAGTTAAAACAAATACTTCCATTCTGAGCTGTTTTCTCATGCAGAGTGTAAGATGGTTATGGCTCACTGCCTTCACTCAGCCTCCTCCTCATTCTGGTCATTTTTGATTAAAAAACTCTTCACTTCTAATAAATTTAGTTAAGCTGATAGGCTCTAATTGCTTAGTTAACTGCACTTCTTTGCATTCTGCGGGGAATTCTGTACTCTGGCTTCTCACTTTGCCTATCACAGGAGCAGCAGGTCATGCAAATGTTCTGGTTATTGCACAATTCACGGGCTCCCTTCTGCTTTTGGGGGCATTACAGGAGGTTTGCAAGACTGAGGACCAAATGAAGCAATAGAACAAATTGGGCAATAGGGGAAATCAAGGATTTTTACATTTCCAGTGGCAGAAAGAGGGGATTCTTTTTGTTCTGCTTTACTGAAGAGTAATTATTCTGTAATGAGGATCTCATATTACCATAACAGTAAGGAAGCTTTGCTGCTGTTTTACATACTTCTTCAGCAAGATTGAGGCACCCTCAGTAAGTGTGCAGATGACACCAAGCTGAGTGGTGTGACTGATTAAGACTGAAGGATGGAAGGAGTGCCATCCAAAGGGATCTGGACAGACTGGAGAGGTGGGCTGAGGATACTCTCAGGAGATTCAATAAGGCAAAGTGTAAGATCCTGCAATTAGGTCAGGGCAACCCTCAGTATCAGTGCAGGCTGGGGGGTGATGAGATTGAGAGAAGCCCTGGGTTGCTGGGTGCTGGTGGGTGAGAAGCTGGACATGAGCCAGCAATGGGCACTGGCAGCCCAGAAGGCCAATGGCAGCCTGGGCTGCATCCAAAGCAGTGTGGCCAGCAGATGGAGAGAGGTGATTCTGTTCCTCTCCTCTGCTCTGCTCAGCTGAGACCTCACTGTGTCCAGCTCTGAGATCCCCAACACAGGAGAGACATAGACCTGAAGGAGTGGGTCCACAAAGATGGTCAGAGGGCTGGAGCACCTGGGGACAGGATGAAAGAATTGGGACTGTTTAACCTGTAGAAGACAAGACTCTGCGGAGACCTTAGAGTTGCATTCAATGTCTGAAGGGGACCTACAGGAAGACTGGGGAGGGACAGTTTAGAAGAACCTGTGGTGATAGGATGAGGGACAGTGGTTTGAAACTGGAGTAGGGGAGGTTTAGGTTGGACATTAGAAGGAAGCTTGGCACAACTAGAGTGGTGAAATACTGGAACAGGTTGTCCAGGGATGTGTTTGAGGCCCTGTCCCTGGAGACATTCAAGATCAGACTTGATGTGGTCTTGGACAGCCTGATCTAGTTGGAGGTGTCCCTGCTGCCTGCAGAAGGGCAAGTCCTTTGAGGGTCCCTTTCAACTCAATGAAATCTGTGACACTGTGATTTGTTGTATGTGTTCCCCATGTTATTGAAGCTGATTGCCTGTCACTGGCTGTCCCTGTAGTTTCACAAAATAAGAAACTGATTCAAGAACATGACAGTTACAAGATCATGGAGATCCTCATGCCTCTATGGAACAAAAAAGACACAAAAATGAGCTTTTTCTACAGCTCCTACAAGGGAATGAGTGTCCTTCAGGATAAGTCATACCTGAGAGACTGCTGGTAAAAAGGGATCATGATCAGTCATAAAATATGAATAGTTTCAGTATGTTCAGTGCTGAGTGGACAGGGGTTACATGATCCAAGTGGATGCTGAAGCACATGGACATACCATGGAGAATTTCTCTGTCAAGGGACAACTTCAGTTGCATTCTGTCATCTGCGGATCACTGTTTGTTTGGAAGCTGAGGACTTCACAGATGTCCAAAGGCAGGTTGCATGGGACTTTGGGCAGCCTGATCGAGTGGAAGGTGTCCTTGTCCATGCCAGGGGGGTTACAACTAGATGATCTTTAAAGTTCCTTCCAATCTAAACTATTTTATGACTCTGTGACTCTCTCTGTTTTGTGCCCACAGCTGGCTGTTTTGTCATCCAAAGCTGTCCCTCCTTTTTTAGCTTACCACAAAACCATAAGGTCACATAAGGCTTGCTCTTGAGTGGGTGGCACTGTACAATGAGGGCAGCAGCTGCAATGTGCTGCTCCTGGCTGTTTGAGCGAACAGTGTGATATGTGGGAGAGAAGCCTGCTAAAGTACCTGCAGTTCAGGAAACAGATTCTTGTGGGATAGCTTTCAACTCTTTCTCAAGGCTCTCTTCCAACCAAAACAATTCACAGGATCACAGAATGGTAGGGGTTGGAAGGGACCTTTAGAGATCGTTGAGTTCAACCTCCCTACCAAAGTAGGGTCATCTAGGGCAG